>JAABOM020059464.1:0-12784 GCA_011800125.2 Solanum clarkiae
AAGTCCTATTTCAAAGAATTTACCTCTTGTGGCCTATGATGTTAATGCAAGGTTAATGTATGATTATGATCTACTCTAATGTTATCATGTTTGGCTTGCCTTGGTAAGTAGGCCACACCTTGTTGAGGGGTGTCATGCCTCAATCACCTTATCGAGGGGGTGTCATGCCTCGATCACCTTTTCGAGGGGGTGTCATGCCTCGATCACCTTGTCAAGGGGGTGTCATGCCTCGATCACCTTGTCAAGGGGGTGTCATGCCTCGATCACCTTGTCAAGGGGGTGCCATGTCTCGATCATCTTGTCAAGGGGGTTTCATGCTCAGATTCCAAGTGGTAGCCCCCTCGATCTATGTTGGTTAAGGTCTCTTCCCATGCATGTATTATGTATTATACAATTTACAAGCGAATTTTACTTCAAACATTGATCATACATGTCATATTGAGATTATCCTTATCTATTGCTTATGATTATGCATTTTTACTATATTGGCTTATGTCTTGTTGCATTGCATCCCACATACTTAGTACATTCAAACGTACTAACGCATACTCTATCTCTACATGATATCACCATGTAGGGACCTGAGATTACTTTCATCCACCGTTCGATGGCTAGCTCAAATTTTGAGACATTTGTTGTGGTGAGTCCTATCTTCCAAGGACAAGCCACCATTCCTCTACCTTAAGTTACTTTTTTTTATGTTATCTATCTTTAAGGGTAAGCTCGGAACATGTCTTAGCCCCTATCCTATCTTATGACTAGAGACATTGTTGGACATCTTGTGGACTCTCATCGGATCAATGTGTTATGTGTTGTATTTGAACCTTATTATCATGGTTATCTTTTGGTTATGGCTATTATGGTTTGATTATGGGAATTATCCTATATATGTATTTTTGATGTGGAAGTGTGGAATATCCTAAGTCTCGAATTGCCCTCATAGGGTGAGTCATACTTACCGTCCCCTTAGTATTATGTGTTATATGCTATGTGAATTCATGCTAATCCCTTTCCCTAAGATATCCCCATAGAGTGAGTCTTACTTTCCCATCCCTTAGAACTATGTGTTTAATTTTGAATGCGCTTTCGAATCGATAATGTGAATTTGGATACTTTGAGGCTTGTTTGGGGACTCTCGAGTTCCCATTCGCCATGGGTCGTGACAGAGATGGTTTCAGAGCACTAGGTTTATTAATAGTCCTCGGAGTCCAATATATTGCATCAAGTAGAGTCTTATTCATTGGTGTGAAGCGTGCCACATCTATGGGTAAAAGGCTACAAGGTGTTTTAGGAAATGTTTCACTTTTTCACGATCCTTATCGTGCCATAGAACCTATCTTAAGATTTCCTGTTGCCATCCCTCTCTACTGAATAAGGAAAGTTAATTTGGGCTCGTAATACAATCCAGGCAAGGAGAATGTTGTAGATGATCTTACAGATGATGTTAGATGGGAGTTGGTGAAGGGTGTGCATTGTTTGACAAGCTTGCTCCTTCGGATACTCGTAGTTTTCTTGGGTTAGCTAATTACTATGGAAGGTTTCTTAAAGGTTTCTCGTCTAATCCACCTCTATTGACTTAGTTGACTCAACAGAAGGTTAAGTTGGTATGGTCAGATAAGTGTGAGAAGTATTTTCAGACTTTGACAGGTTGGTTGAAATTGACTACTGTTTTGACATTACCGGATGATTTAGATGGGTTGGTGGTGTGTTGTGATACTTCTTGGATTGGGTTGGGTTCTGTATGTATGCAACGTGGTGAGATGATATCTTATGTTTCGGGGTAGTTGAAGGGGCATGAGTGTATTACTTGACTCATGATCTTGGGCTAGCGGCGGTGGTATTTGCTTTAAGATTTGGAGATCCTATTTGTATGGGGTGCATGTTGATGTCTTCACTGATCACACGAGTTTGCAATAGGTGTTCATTCAAAGGGACCTTCACTTGAGGAAAATGAGAAGGTTGGAACTCCCGAAGGGCTATGACATAAATGTACAATATCATCTCGATAAGGCAAGTGTTGTAGCTGATACTCTCAGTAGGCTATCTATGGGAAGTGTGGCTCTTGTTGAGGAATGGAAGAAAGAGTTGGCAAAAAGGTGCTTACCGCTTGGCTAGATTGGGGTGTTAGGTTGACCGACTCTAATGATGGTGGTATTTATGTTTAGAATGGGGCTGAACTTTCAGTGGTTGTCGATGATAAGGCTAGGACAGATTTGGTATCCGTCATTGGTTATACTAAAGAGGTTGGTTTCCAAAGGAATAAGGTGGAGGTTTCCCCCCAAGGGGGAGATCGTATTCTTTGGTATAAAGGTCGATTATGTGTTCCGAGTGTGGGTTATCCGAAGAGGATGTGATCATGAGTAAAGCCTATAAATCTCATTATTCTATTGACCCGAGAACTACTAAGAGGTACTACAGTTTGAGAGAAGAGTATTGTTCACATGGTATGAAAAAGGATATAGCCAAGTTTGTATTCGAATGCCCTAAATGCGAACGAGCAAAGGTAGAACACCAAAGACCCGATGGTTTGACTCAAGATATTGAAATTCCTACTTGGAAGTGGGAAGAGGTGAACATGAATTTTGTGGTGGGTTTGCCTCTGACCCTAAAGCAATTTGATTCATTTTGGGGTATTTTTTGATTGGAGGACTACGTCATCTTATTTCATATAGGTTGAGACTACTTTCAACTTGAGTACAATTTAAACTTTGGAAGACATGATGAGGTCTTGTGTGTTATAATTCAAGGTAATTGCGGTAATCATCTACTGCTAATTGAGTTTGCTTGCAACAATAGCGTTCATGCTAGCATTGGTACGGTGTCGTTTGGGGCTTTGTGGGGTAGAAGGTGCAGGTCTTTGGTGGGATGGTTTGGGTTATATGAGATGACTTCTAGAGGCCCAGGTTTAGTGTTAGAGGCTATGCAGTGAGTGAGATTACTTAGGGAAAAATTGAAGATGGTTCGAAGCTATCCAAGGGTTTTACTTAGATGTTGGAAAGAGGGATCATGAGTCTGGTATTGGTGATTGGGTGGATGTGAAGGTATCGCTTATTAAGGGTGTGATGCATTTTGGAAAGGAGGGCAAGTTAAGTTTCCCGATATACAGGCCCTCATGAGATTGTTGAGCAATGCGGGAAAGTAGCCTATAGATTGGATTTACCTTTGGATTTTAGTTTTATTCATTCCGTTTTCTACATGTCTAAGTTGAGGAAGTTGGTTGGTGATACTAGTGTTATTGTTCCTATGGAAGGCATTAAGGTTGAGGATAACTTGTCTTATGAGAAAGTCCCGATTAAGGTCTTGGATGGGCAAGTGGGGAGGATTCGCAATGGAGATCAACATATTGGAAGTGCTACATGGGGAGTGGAATCAAATAGGATGCAACGACACCTATATCCTTTCCAATCTACTCAAGACTATGGTATTAGGTTTTTGTTCTCAATGGTCCTAATTTTTTCGCTCTTGAGTCTTATGATATGACATGTACACATATGCACGAAAATAATTTATTTTATGATATTTTAAAATGATTTGTATATGTTTTGATACGAGTTTTAACGATTTGATGATTTTCAAATGGTGAATTATGCATTGTATCTTGTGTTTGGAAGTTTCATATTCTAATTCAATCCTTTCAAGCCTTATTCTTCCACATTCACGAATGTTCCCAAGGGGGAGATGATGTAAGGCACAGATTTTTGTATAGCTTTAGTGACACTTGAGATTGGATTTCAGATTGTTTTGGACCAAGGTGACACCTTATGGAACATCCAAGATCGATCTAAGTTCACTTTCAAGACTTTAATTCAATATTATTTATGTTGTTTAAGGCCATCATGGGTCCCCTACATCAAGCCAAGTTTGAAGGGATTTCCGTTGGATAAGTTTGACACAAGTACCAGTAGAAAGGTCAACTTTAAAGGGGAATATCTCTTAGCACAAATGGAACTGGTGGCCCACGACCTATCAAATGAAATCTTTTTGAGCTAGCTTTCCAACGCACGTGGTTTCACCTCATTTAGAGTTCGGATGAAGGAGTTATGACCGTTTTTGTGAGACCCTCCTGTGCAGTGATGTCACACAGACAGTTTGACGGGCAGTGTTGTCCTGGACGGGCCATTTGGATGGCTTGGGGCTGGAAAAGGTACTTTTGGCCTAAGGAATGGGAAACCCTTTGAGTTAGCTTCACAATGCACTTGGTTTCACCTCATTCCGATGTCGGATAAAGGAGTTTTGATCGTTTTCGTGAGACCCTCTTGTGCAGTGGTGTCAAACAGACAGCTTAACGGGCAGTGATGCCTTTGACGGGCCGTATGCCATTTGGGTCAGCTAGGACCGGAAAAGGCCATTTTTTGCCTCAGGAATGTGACACCGCCAGTAGCACGGGCCGTGTGACTTGTCACTGACCGTGTGGAGTGTTGTGAAGTGTGCAAATGAGACAAGGTTGACATTAGTGGGAGTTTTGTGGCTAAGTGATATGCCACGGCTATCTTCACTGGCTATGGCATTCTTGACGATCTGTCTGGCTAGGCGTGGAGACTCCTTCTCCCTTTTATCCCACCAAGTATGGTTGGACGGACCACTACATGGTCCGTGTAACATCACACGGTCCGTGAAAGTGGTCGTCAAAGTAACGTCGATGCTAACTTTTTCTCAATTGTTCCAATTGCAATTTTAAGTCTAAGTCTTGACTCACGGGAACTGCACACGACCCGTGGAGTTCCAACGACCAATCAAGCCTCACATGAGGCAACACTTTGCCAATTTTTCCATCCGTTCACTAATGGTGTTTTTGTAAATTTTAATTACTCTAATGACCTTTTTGGACTTCCAACACTATCTTAACCTCCCCAAAATACCTAAACTTTATTCCAAAAGATCAAACTCATTACTCTCATCTAAAATACACTCTGAATTCTCAAGAGCCTCCATCAAGATCCCAATACAAATTCAAGGAAACTCAAGAACAAGTTTCGGATTCCAAGACCCACTTCCAAACTTCCATTCTTTCCCAACTCAATTTCAAGAAACTCAAGATCTAAGGTATGTGGGTTGATCCTTGATTCCTTCCAATCAAGGAGACCCAAAATTATTTTCAAGAAAACCTACATGGATTTTGCTTATTCAAATTTGGGATTTTGAATATTATGATTCCTAAAATTCTATTGATGTATGGGTAGTGTTTATTTGATGATTTTAATGTGATTTAAACCATTATATGAAGGTTTACTTTGGCCTTATGAAATTACAAGTAGGCATGTCCCTTCTTAAAAGCTTGTTTACGCAAGGGTGAACTTACGTTGGATTTAAATATGGATTTAATGGTGTATTTACTTTAATCTTATAATATATTATTGATTTTGGATCTAATCCTAATTACCCATGCCTTCTTCATATCATACATAACATATACATTCATATTCATGAGAATTTATGGAAATTATGTTATTGGTTAAGCTCAATTATGTTCTATGATATAAATTTTGATAAAACATTAGATATGACAAGAATGTGATCACATGTATGTCTATTGAAATGGCTCTTTGAGCATTTTGGGTGCTTGCCCCATTTTGTATACAAATGGGTTATTCCTATGTATGAGTATGCTGACTATGAAGCTATGATTTTGGCATTTGAGTCTAAGTTTGAATTCCTATGAATGGTATTTGGCTTGAAGATTAAGGATGCATTGAAATGATCTTGGAAATGAATATTGTCTTTGAAAGCAAGTGTGTGTGTATATATATATATATATATATATATATATATATAAATACGTATATGTATTCTTGTGGGATGACGACTTAGCACCGATGGATGGAGGGTTTGCTCTCTTTCCTTAAACTATGTGCCTAGCATAGGTTTCCTTTCCGAAATGGGAGTTGTCCCGTAAGGAAAGATGCCTCCGAAATGGGAGTTGTCCCGTATGGAGAAGAAATACTTTGATTTAATTTGTGATTTGTGAAAATCCTATCTAAAATGGAAGTTGTCCTGTAAGGAAGGTTACTTCATGCGAAATGGGAATTGTCCCGTAAGGTGAAGTATGGTCTACTCTTGTCAAGTATACCACCTCTTTATCGATGAGGGGATTTCATCAGGATTCCAAGTAATAGCTTGCTTGGTCTGACTCATGTCAGTTAAGGTTACATCCCCATTATATATGAGCATCATTTGCATTCATGCATCATGAATTTCATAGGATCTTGTTATATTACATTCCTTGCTGTAAATCTCTTTCTACGTTATATGCCCTCGTCATCTAACATTGATATGCAGGTTTTGTTAAGTTTCATGCATTGCACCACGCATACTTAGTACATTCAAATATACTTACACATACTTTTGCCAACATGATCTCGCCATGTACGGACCGGAGATTACTTTCATCTATTGTTCGATGGCTAGCTCGGATTTTGAGACATTGGTTGTGGTGAGTCCTATCTTCCAAGGACAAGCCACCATTCATGTACCTTAAGTTACTTTTGTTTATGTTATCTATACATTGAGGGTGAGCCTAGAACATGTCTTGGCCCCCGTCCTACCTAGAACATGTCTTAGTCCCCGTCCTATCTTAGGACTAGAGGCATTGTTGGATATCTTATAGACTCTCATCGGATCAATGTATTATGTGTTGTATTTGAACCTTATGATCATGGTTATCTTTTGTTATGGATATTATGGTTTGATTATGGGAATTATCCTATATATGTATGTTTGATGTGGAAGTGTGGAAGATTCTAAGTCCCAAATTGCCCCCATAGCGTGAGTCATACTTACCCGCCCCTTAGTCATTATGTGTTATATGCTATATGAATTCATGATAATCCCTTTCCCTAAGATATCCCTATAGTGTGAGTCCTACTTTCCTGTTCCTTAGAACTACATGTTTAATTTTGAATGCTCTTCCGAACCAATAATGTGAATTTGGATACTTTGAGGCATCTTTGGGGACTCACGGATTCCCATTCACCATATCACTCCTAGACCCCAGGTATGGGTTGTGACGCAAGGGCTGTGCTTTTGAATTCTCCTCCATGATCACTTCTGATAGATGTGATGTAGTAACCCTTTTCTCTCTTTACGTTCTTACAAAAAAGCTCAAAATTTTTTAAAGTATCATCTTTGTTAGCTAAAAACATAACTCCAGTGAAACGGGAATAATCATCAACAATTACAAACGCATACCCTTTTCTACCAATGCTTGCAGTTCTAGTGGACCAAAAAATTGTATATGAAGAAGTTGTAGAGGTTTATATATTGAAACCATATCTTTTGAATGAAAGGAGTTTCTTGTTGGCTTACCCATTTGACATGCGATGCAGATGTGATCTTTCGTGTAGTCTAGTTTTGGCAATCTAATCACCAATTCCAGCCTTGCAAGCTTCTCAATCAATCTCATGCTAGCGTGGCCTAATATTTTGTGCCAAATCCATGGATCTTCAGAAATAGATGCCAAAAAGATGTGATTTGTTGATCCTTTGACCGAATTGAGAATACAAACATTTTTGTCCCTTCTTCGAGGAAGAATTTCCTTTCCAGATTCATTCTCAGTAATGCACCCATTTTTCTTAGATCTTACTTCCATATTGGAATCACAAAGTTGACTAATGCTTAGCAAATTGTACCTTAATCCTTTCACAAGATAAACGTTAGTAATATCACAAGATTCATTAAAAGAAATGGTTCCAATACCAATGATAGTTCTGGTAGAATAATCTCCAAATCGAATTTTTTTCACCATTAAAGTCAGCAACAGATTTAAACAAACTTTTGTTGCCTGTCATGTGGTTTGAACACTTGCTGTCAAAATACCATTTGCCTTTTGATTTGAGCAGTGTTCTTACAAACACAAGGTTTTTACTTGTTTAAGGTACCCAATTAGTTTTGGGTCTTTTTCTGTTAGAGGAGTTTTTGACTTTCCAAACCATGTTGAAAGGTTTTAGAAGACGAAACCTGCATCTTGAATAGGATTGACCACTTTTACCACAATAATAAGCATGAGCCTTTACTAGTTTTATCAGATCCATAAGGACTAAATATTCACTTTGAGAGCAAGTTGGCTTGTTTGAGCAAAGTTGACTTGACTTCTATATTAGGATGGGAAATTTTTCACGAGTATTCTTTAAAAGATTTTTTAATTCGAAGTTTTCTTCATGTAAAAGACCTCTTTCAACAACACAAACTTCGAGTCTGATTTCCAAAGCTCTTTTTCATCTTGAATAGCTCTAAAATTCTGAAAGGATATTTTTAGATTTGTAATGGACTTATCTAGTAATGCTCTTACTTCATGGCAATTTCTAAAAAAGTTAGTTTTTACCCGGTTGGATTTGCCAATGGCCACAAACCACACATTTCCAGATTCATCTTGATCGAATTTAGAAGTGTCTTCATCACTCCAACTGCTGAGTGCTTTGTTTTTTCCATATCCTTGAAGATGTCTTATTTTAGCTTTGGACACTTCCTTTATTTGGCTTACCTCTTCTTTGATTTCTGTTGCGTCTGAATATTTCCATGATAGATCTTGTGATCAATGCAATTTAATCCTTATTGAATTCGTCTTTTTCCTTTTGAATGTCATCAGTTGCTTTGAAGGAAACAAATTTCTTCTTCTTATCTCCTTTTCCCTTTTTATTAAGATGAGTTTTATCAAAAGCAATTAGATCTCATCGAACTTCATCATGGGTTAGTTTCTTCAGATCCATGCTTTCCAATGCAACGACTTTGGCATGCCATTGAGGAGGTAGACTTCTTAGAATCCTCTTATGTGCTCTATAGGAGTATATTCATTTCCTGTAGCCTTGAGTTCTCCAATGATTTTTCTTAGTCTTGTAAACATATTCTCCTTTTTTCATTTGGAATGATTCATATTCATAGATAAGGAGACTGACAATGGTTTCTATTAATTTGTCAGTTCCTTCATAAGTGACCTCCAGTTTGTCCCACATTTCTTTAGAAGTTTTGTAGCTAGAAATTTTCTCATACTCTTCTCCACTGATGGCATTGTAGAGAACATTCTTAGCCTTTGAATTTATCAGGATGATTTCCATTTGTTCATTAGTATAGTTTTCTATACTAGAAACAACAAGAGCATGACTTCCTACAAAGCTTGATTGACTTCCATTTGCTGGTTTGGTTGCAGGGATGAGGATGTCACCAAGCTTGATAACTCTCCAGACTTGCACTTCATAAGATTTTATGAAAGTCTTTATTTTGATTTTCCAGTGTGAAAAGTGTTTTCCATTGAAATAGGGAGGTCTGGTTTGAGAAGTTCTCTCTTGAAAAAGTGCTCCAATAGTTTGATTTTGATTGGCCATGATTTTTTCTCACCCGTGGTTAAAATAGAAGATATAGTAAGACCAAGTTTTGATACAAATTGAAAGTGCAAGAGGGGGGTGGGTAAATTGAATTTTCTTCCTTTTAACTTGAAACTGTATTCAGTTATCAGCTAATATAATAGATATTCATCTAGAACAATTAAAGTAATATGCAGGAGTAAAGAGCGTAAAGAAAAATTCAACACCGAATGTTTTTATACTAGTTCAGATTTAATGTGAATCCTAAGTACAATGCCCTTAGATTGCAAGGAATATCTCTTCAAGCCTTTAAGAAAATTGTAGTTACAAGAATTTCAACTTAAGCTACTCTCAGAGTCTTTTGTTTTTCTTTTTCTTTTGATACAGTCATCTCTTTCAATTTTTTCTTCTTTTCTCTCTATTTTAACACAGTAAAACAAACGTATTACAATGATTTTCCTAAAGATGAAAGTATTGAAGAATGGCTTGAATGCAGTATACAACTTGAGATATCCTGGATGCCTCCTTTTATATAAAAGAGATGGCATCCCAAGGGAATTGATCCTTGGATTGAGGGAGTGATGAATCCTCTTTCTAAAAATAAGAGCAAGGCTTTTTAAGGTAGGCAATGTGATTTGATTCACTAGATCTTCTTCCTTGTTGTAGTTGTATTTGATACTGATCTTCTTTTTGATATGATTTTTTCTAATACTGGTTCTTTTCTTGGTAGTGATCTTCTGTCCAATCTCTGATTGATTTATCGGATCTCCTTGAAATAATCTTCTACTTTTGCGCCTAAAATCATTCTCCTGGAGATACTCTTTTCCTTTTGTGCTGGGATCTTCCATTTTAGGGTGTGATTGAGTTCTTTCCAGGATGTAAATGATCCAATCTGACAGATCTTGGATTGACTTCATTCCTTGTAGATATTTGTTTCCTTTTTGATGCATTACCTGTGAAAAGTCATCAGCCAAAACAATATTAGCACTGACAAGATACTCACTTCTCTCTTGTTTTTGTTGAATATCTTTTGTAGCTTAGATAGTGGAGTCGAAATTTTTTGTAGATCACACATAGATGTATATATCTTCAATTTGGGGACACCAATAATATGTTGAATACTCTATTAGTTATATGATTTAGAGTTTAGTTGCAGAGAGATATGGTCATGTTAATCTAGTTTAGCGAAAACTATTTTCAGTTGTTGACATTGACATAATATAGGTATTGGTGCACAATATATAAAATAACTTATGATTTAATATAAATTTCACTATATTTATAATTATTGTTGGTTCAAGTTGTCTCATATAAGTCATCAATTGAAATAAACTAGTACTTGATTGACTGCTGAAATTTGGATCATTGACTTAATTATATTTTCCAAAAATTCTTCCTATGCTAAAAAACATTTATGCATGTGATGATGAACTAGGAGAGAGTCACAATAAGATGCTTACAACTCTCCCTAATGGCTCAACTAGAGAGGATATGAGAAGAAAGTGACAGAAAAAACCAACTTCGGCAGGAATAGTCAGCTCGCTTGAAGTTGGCAAGCATAAAACTTTTTCAGTGAATTTCTGATTCACTTTTGATATCCTGTTTTCCTATATAATTTTTGGTGTTGCTGTTTTAAGTGAAATTTCCGTTGCATGAGTCATTTTCAACTACTTTCACTGGTCCCTTGTTCTATATTGTTACTGGTTTAATTAATGCAACACATTTGAATTTTAGCGAAGCATAAATTACAATTTAGGCTATTATTCGTTAATATTCCTCGCTGTTAATACATGTCAGGAAAAAAATATCTTTCTGAGGCTATGATGACAATTTTCTTTAGTACATTATTGAGACATAAATGAAGTGAATTGTTGCTTGAAAAGACAGTCCAGATGGCTGATCGTTTAGATATAAATGACGTATGTAGCCAAGACGCTATCCTCATTTTCCCCACTCAGATGCAACGTCAATCAAATTGATCCTCATTAGAAATTCTGATCTATTATGAGCGTTAGATGTTTGAACTTTAATTCGTCTTTTTCCTTACATTAGAAATGTTTGTCTAGAGTCCTATTGTAGTAAGATATCTTATGAAGATTTGCGTGAAAGAATTAAAGCTAGTTATCTCAAGAGGCCTACTATTGTATGATATCTTAAGCACCAACAAGTCTTTCATTCTATAATTTATCTTGATAACCTAGATAAACCGAAGGGCAATGGGGCATGGTTCTAAAACTCGACGGATAATGGGCTCACCCTCTACTCGTCGCCTCCCAAATCACTCCTCTCCTTTTTATATTTTCATTTTCCTTCGTTTTGCACCTCCTACTTTCTTGTGACGTCCTTATCCTCTCAAGGGTGATAACTTTTCATAGTCTGCGGTCATTCATTATTTCTTAACTCTTCTTGCTTCACTTATGCTATGCTCCAAATCTAATTATCACTTAGATGTAACTAGAATCAAAATTGTTGCATACAGACAAGGTGATTAGCTTAAATATTGTCTGCATATCTCAATTTTTTATTCTTGGTGAAATTTTCCTTGACTTGATAACAAACTGATTATGGATATTTTCTCAATCATGTATTTGGTAGAGAATCTAGTAAAACTTGTGAAAAGATTCAGCCTCATCCCTCTGAGGTGGATATTGTTGATTCCAAAGGAGAGGATGAAATCCACAAGTTGTAACAAAAAACAAAATATATGAAAACTAGTTTTCTTTGCTATGATATTAAGACCTTCTGGGAGACTGATCAAAGGGACAACTTATGTATAAATGAAAGAAATGGGAAAAACTGTGAATAATATTGTCTTGAGTAGGCGCATCACTTCTAATTTTGAATCAACATGACATGATAATGTACATGTCAATTTCTATAAATAATTAAAATGCACAGTCTTTAATTCTATTGTCCATTTTTAATCTTGGTTTATCATTTCCTATATAATATTATTTTATGATTTTTTTAGGCCTCTGTCTAATACACACCACTGTTACTATTGACCAAAATTTATCTCCAGAGGTATCATTCTTTTAAAATCATATCATTTTTTGTTTATCATCTTATTTTGGGTATCTTTATTATTACCCTTTAATTAATAAAGCTAGTAATTCAAGATTGATATGTATTTTGCTTTTATTGCTTCTATTTGCTGGGAAACAATATGGAATCTAATAGGGTTGTCATTCCTTCGAGGGACAATTTGAGAACTAGTGGTACAAGGGTATGATTGTCAAATACTTTTTTCTCATATATATTACTCTTGTTATGTTTGATAATGGACGGTGATAAGCCACTGCCCCCTAGTGTAAACGAGAAAAAAAATATTTAACCATCATACCCTTGTACCACTGGTTCTTAAATTTTCCCTTGAAGGAATGACAACCATATTAGACTCCACCTTGTCTCCCAGCATATAGAAACAATAAAAGAAAAATACACATCAATGTTTAATTACTAGCTTTACTAATTAAATGTTAATAATAAAG
>JAABOM020059465.1:0-12784 GCA_011800125.2 Solanum clarkiae
AATCCCCAAACTTATGCAACCTTACCAACTTCTCTCTTCATCCTATAAGGACTCACAACCATAACTCGTTTGTCAACGTTAACCACACCTATCCTACTTGTTGCCATGAACTACCATCTCCCCCTTGGGAGACTACCTCCACTCTACCATCTTTCCACCCAAAACCTCCAACTTTTATAAGGCGAAATCAAGGCCTTGCTTAATCTACAACTCTTAACCAAAGAAGATTTGGAACAACCAAGAATGCTACACCACCATGCTCAACTTCCCTCAACCTAACTTCCAAACTAACCAACTGATGGACCCCACTAGTCTCCTTCTTGCCACCATTGACAACACATGCTAGGCTACCTAGAGCATCGACTGCAACATTAGCCTTACTAGGAAAACATGATGCACAATCATCTCATAATCCTTAAAGATTTCTAACCACCTTCTTGGTATCCACAATGCACACCTATCATATTTAGCAATAATCTCTCATCCTCCAAGACTTGCAACACTATCCCCAAATGATTCACAAGCTCTAAATAAATCAATACCTAATCACTATAGACCACCACAAACATATCACGGTAAGGTTTTAACACCCTATTCAAGAAACCCACAAACACCACCAATGCATAAGCCAACGAAACAACTTCATCAATATTCAAAATGCTCACTCCTAGTCCAAAAAGATACTTAGGGATATCACCTACCCCCATCCTCACTTGGGGACAAAACCTGAACCTCAAATCAACCTTAGAGAAGTGACTAACTCATTGTAGTTGACCAAATAGATCACCTATACTTACCTATCATATTACAACCTTATGGGACCTATACTCATCGAAAGCATGCTATGCAAATAGCAAAACCACCTCAAGACCTCCAACACATCAAGCTAAGTTCATCAAAGGTCACAAGACAAGACTCCTATGCAATAAGAACATGGGGAAACCCTCAAAGATATCTTCTAGCAACTATAGACTTACGCAACCATTCGAGACACACACATAAATTCTATTAGCACAAAGGAATCACACAAGAGATAGCAACTCCCGGACCTACAAACTCACCTTAACCAAAACGACAGTCATAACATTGGCCTAAGTTAGGGTTAACTAAGTCATAGGAGGAGTAATAGCATAGAACTTACTCACAAGCTCCGATAATAGCCCTAAACCCAAGAAGCTCCTAACCTAAGGAAGTCAAGGTCTAGGCTAATCTCTAATCACCTTCATCTTACTAGGGTTCACCTTAATACCATCATCCGGTATCACACGACCTCGGAAGGCAACCTCTTACAACCAAAATCCAATTCTTCCTATTTAGCATCCAATCTTCTTCCGTAAACTTTGTTGTACTACCCTCAAAAGACTCACATGCACTACCTCATTAAGGAGCACAAGCCATCATATCATCACCAAAACCACCATAAGTCTATTAGAATAGGGGCTAAAAGATATTATTCATGAGACTTGTAGGCATAATCGGCGCAGTAGTCAAACCAAGGACATGACCACAAACCCAAAATATCGAAAAGGGGCATCGCAGCCTCATCTACCACCAAAAACAATTCTATAACAAAGCAACTTAGGTTCAACACATCCAATTCTCACAAGATGATAAATGCAACCCCTTAGAGATCAATTGTACCTTAAGACATGAAATGGATCTGCCCGCCTTACTATCACTTGACCACTACATCAAGACTCTTTCACTCAAGGACAGGTTTATTGAGGAATTGGGATCTAATTCTACAGGTCCTACCATCCATGAAGATAAAACATGCAAGCAACCATTCCATCCCTAGTATGACATCAAAATCCACCATGCCAACTCCAACAAGCAACAAGGGAAGACCTAATGCAATACAAACACGGATCAACACCTATGAACTTTCTAGCAACAATATACCCAACCAAGGGGTAAACACCAAAGTTTCACATCACAACCGGGACACACAAGAAGCCCATTAACAACCAAAAGAAATAATGAGAAAATAGTGAAACTCAAATCCATCAACATCAAAACCTTCAACTAACCTTCCATTGCCTTCCTCTTCAAAGCAGCATGATCAACTACAAGAGCAAAGAACATTCATTAGAGGGGAAATTCCTATCTAACTTCTAAACCACGACAAAGACCATGAAGAAGGGAAACATTTTCTAAAATATCTCATAGCCTACTACTCATAGTTGTGGTGCACAACATAACCATGAATAAGACTCTAATCGACGTGGTATGTTGGACTCTAAGGATCTATCAAGCTAGTGGTCTGATACTATCATTGTCACAACCCATACCAAGGGCCTAGTCGTGATCAGTGATTGGGGAACCCGAAGGAACCCCATACAAGCCTCTTTGCATATCATTACACATCCTTGGTCGTGGAAGCAATTAAAATAACAATAAGAGAAGATATATAAAAGGGGAAAAAGGGGCTAAGGCACATCTTTGATACCATAACAACAATAAACAAGAGAGTCAAAGCTCATAGCATGATTACATCACATATCCAACAACACCTCTACTATATAGATAAGAGCAGGGGCCAAGACATACAACCGGGCTCACTCTCATAGTCAGCATAAGCAATAAAAAAGAGTTCCTCAATACATAATAAGAGAAACATATACCAATATCCTCGGATTGGAGGACTCACCAAAAGCTAACTTGAACAATCTATCTAACTACAAGAAGAATCAATAGGAGCTCCGGTTCCTACAACGTAACTTCATGTAGGCATAAAGCATGCATTAGTACGATTGAATATACTAGTTTGTGGGATGCAATGGTAGCAAGGGATAGGCAACATAATCGAAATGCATAATCAAAAGCAAAGGATAGGTATAATGTCAATATGACATTCATGTTAAATGCCTAAGGTAAAAACATGCTTGTAAATGATGAACAAGGAATATGAACTCAATATAGGAAACATACTCAAACCCCTTGGTACCAACTTTCTGAAATGGGCCAAATGATCCCCACTCACCTTATGGTATAAACTTCTCAGAGAATGTTATCAATTCCCCTACCATATGACATAGTCTTTTTGGGAGGTAGTGTAAGACGTCCCTACTTTACGATATCATCTTTCTTATAGAAAACGTGATTCATTCTATCTTACGGAATAACCTTTTTTATAAAATGTCCACACCTTACGATATGATCCTTTCAGTGGGAACCTTTATTCTTTCCACCTTATGGCATGGCCTTTTTGGTGGGACATCCATACGTACGACATAATCTTTTCGGTAGGCAGAATTAGCTATTCTACCTTACGACACAACCTTTTCTGTAGGGTGTCCATACCTTACGATATGATATTTTCGGTAGGAATCATTAGTCACTCTACGTTACAGCATGACCTTTTAGGAATCATTAAAACTAGCTCACCCAACCATTACATTTCAGTTATCAAGAAAGAACTCCTCATTTTCCCAAGAAAACAATAAACATAAGAACCCAACAATCTACATGCAAACCCATAGGTACCTTCCCAGGAAATAACTCATATAGACATCCTTACCATCATCATGAAGTCATCATATAGTCATCATAACACCATTCAACTTATAAGATATGCATTGTACCTTCAATTTCTCAAGAAACCCTAGTCGGGCATTTTATCAAATACTTGGCGGGTATGTAGTGATAGTATAAAATCATGTAATTCGAGAGTGAAATCATGCAAAAAAATCCATTGTACAACCATCAACCAATACTTTGCAATACCTTCAAGCAATATATATCAAAACCCGGTATTAAATCTTATAGCTCAAAACATAGCAAAACAGTCAACTTTACGTAGCTTTAATATAGTGTGCAGTGAATTTCATAATATGCAAGACCTATTTGTAAATCAACTTGAAATCATGCAATTTGAGTAAAAGGAGGCTTGGGTATCATAGGTGAAAGGAACCCATGAAAGAAACCCACATACCTTAGCTTTGTAGAAGATCTTGAAGAAGACTTTAATGGAGACTTGAAGCTTGAATGAAATCCTTAAGATTGATCTTGAGTTTTGGGACTTGAATCTTGAGAGAAATATTAGTCTAAATGCTTGAGCAAGTATTGGGGAATGTTTAGGATGATATGAGGGTGAAATGAGGCTATGTATAGGTATTTTCAAGTATGGGAATCGTTATGCCCAAGACTTGAAAGACTTGGACCAAAATAAAAAAATAGGACTAAAATAACACTGGTCCGCATCGTGGAGGCGTGGATTACTCACTGGAATTTGCATTTATACACAAATAAGTTCCACGAAAATGAGCACAAATTCTAAATCCAAACTCGGAATGAGGTGACAATATGTGCGTTGGAAAGGTAATTGAACGAGCTTTAATTTGGTAGGTCGTGGTGCACTTAGTTCTTTATATGCTAAGAGATATGCCTTTTTAAAGTTGACCCTCTTAAATCGCGTTTTTGCAATTTTTGGATTTTGATACGGTTGTTCTAAAATCAGGATTAGACCCTCTTTCCCCTAATTTTGACCCTCTAAACAAAAATATGAAGTTGTATTTTCAGTATCATGCATGGATTTTGAGATATATGAAATTTTAAATTCTAGGCATTCTAAGGCACATTTTCTGCACTTTTTGGGGTCGTTTGATAGACTTCACAATTCACAAGAACATAAAACATAGCATACAGGCTCTTGGTTCACTTGTAGACCATAACAAATCACCATGACTTCAATGCATTCTTGCAAGCCCATAAACATTTTAAAACACTTGACTTGTAAATCATGTAATAGTTCATCAACAACTTGAGGATTCTTGCCATGTAATCTTATTGAACTCATGCTGGGTTTATGATACTTGTTCAAAATGATGCAATTCAAGAGTAAAGCAAGCTGAGTAAATTCAATAAGAATCAACCCACCAATATTGAAGTAAAACCCTCACTTAGGTTATCTTGAAATCCATCACAGAAGCTCATAATAGTTCGTGGCTTCATAACTCAAATCATGCATAGTCTCTATAGACAAAATCAAATCATGGAATAAGCTTGAGGTAGATATTCATGAATAATCAATCAATACTTGATAAATCCCAAAATAACTTAGGTTCATATTTCATAATAAGAGATACACATAGGTAATATAACTTGAAATCATGAAATTTTCATAATAAGAGAAGGTTGGGATCTATGGGGGAAATGACCCATGGATGAAGACCCACATACCTTAAACCTTGAATCTCTTGAGAAGAATTTGAAGTAGATTTAAAACTTGAGATGGGTTCTTAAGTTCCAAAATTGAGTTTGAATTCCTTGAATTTGAATGAGAGATTTGATAAAGTCTTGGAGAGGTTTTAGAGAGGGTTTTGAGTTATAGAGTTTAAAAATGGCTATGTATGGAAGATTTCACATTTAAATGGACATTGGGACATTACCCAAATGCCCCTGGATGAAATGAGAAAACTGAGGAATAACTAACACTGGCTTGCGCCCTTGGCGCGGCGCGGAACAAAGGTGCCTGACAAGATACACTACTCCGCATCCCTGGCGCATCGTGGCCATGACACGAATAGCCACTGAAATTAGAAAATTAGCGAAAATTATTTTTCGCTATGGGTCTTCTAAAATCCTGGTTATACAAATTTCCCACTCAATTTGGCCCCTTGATCGAGAATATGAAGTTAGATTTTTGAAATCACTCACAAATTTTGAGATATATGGAAATTATGATTATGGGGCATTCTGAAGCACATAAGGGGTGTTTCAATAACTCCCCCTTGGAAATAGTCATCCCTGAATGTCAAGAAACATGCATTAAATAAGTAACTATGAAGATTTCAGTTGGCGTGAATGCAAAAAATGCACCTAAACATCATTTTCAAAAAGCCTCAGGATGAATGTCTAAAATCACCATAGGGACTTGCTTTATTACCTTCAGCTTGAGTAGGGTAGAAGAGAAATGGGTATCTCTTTCTCATGTCTGCCTCGGCTTCCCATATGGCATTTCAACTTGTTGATTTCTACAGAGGACCTTGACAGATGCTACATCTTTGTTTCTTAACCTCTTCACTTGTCTATCCAATATCTCCACCGGGACCTTCTAATAGGTCAAATTATCTTTCAGAACACCCAAAACACCTCAGGGCACTATAGCACTTGGGTCACCAACACATCTCCTCAATATAGATACATGGAAGAGAAGATGAACCATATTCATCTCCATAGGCAACTCCAATTCATATGCAACCTTACCAACTCTCCTCAAAATTCTATAAGGACCCACAAACCTTAGGCTCAAATTTCCTTTCTTTCCAAACTAGACAACACCCTTCATGGTTGAGACCGTCAAGTAAACCCAATCATTAACATTAAACTCAAGATCTCTCCTTCTCACATCGAAATATGACTTTTGCCTACTTTGAGCCATCTTCAACCTTTCCCTTATCAACCTCATCTTCTCTAAAGTTTCCATAACCAAATCTAGGCCTAACAATGCTGTCTTCCCTACATCAAACCACCCAAGCGAGGATCTACAATGCCTACCTTATAAAGCTTCAAAAGGATCCATGCCAATACTAGAGTGGTAGCTATTGTTGTAAGCAAACTCAATAAGTGGAAGATATTCATCCCAACTACCCTTAAACTCCCAAACACAAGCCTTAAGCATATCCTCAAGTGTTTGGATAGTCTTTTCAGCTTGGCTATCTATTTGTGGATGAAAAGTCGTGCTGAGCTTGACCTTGGTACCTAGACCCCTTTGGAATAATCTCCAAAATTGAGAAGTGAATTGAGCACCATGATCTGAAATGATAGACAAGGGTACCCCGTACAAACTAACCAACTCATAAATGTACAACTTGGCATAATCTTCGGCACCATAAGTTGTTCTAACCGGTAGAAAGTGAGATGATTTTTTCATTCTATCAACAGTAACCCAAATAGAATCAAAGTGTTTCCTAGTCATTGGTAACTCAACCACAAAATCCATGTTGATCTCTTTCCTCTTCCAAGTAGGAATTACTATGTCTTGGGGTAGGCCTCCCGGCCTTTGATATTCGATTTTCACTTGTTGGAAATTGTGACAACCAAATACGAACTTGGCAATATCTCTCTTCATACCTATCCACCAATACACCTCCCTCAAGTCTCAATACATCTTTGTGGAATGGGGTTGAATAGAATAAGATGAATTATGAGTTTCTTTCAAAATCGATTCCTTCAAGTCATCAATATTAAGCACACACAACCTACCTTGGTACCTAAGGGTACCATCTCCTCCTTGGGAGAACACCTCTACTTTACTATCCCTCAACAAAGTCTTCAACTCTAGCAAGGCGGGGTCAAGGTCTTGCTTTAATTTGACTTCTTCAATCAACGAAGATTTGGAACCATCAATCACCTTCTTTGTCTCAAGTTAAGATCTTTTTGTGCGAACACAAATTTGAGACTCTTGTGGTGGGTGAACACATCAACATGAACCCCATACAAATAGTGATGCCAAATTTACAAAGAAAACACCACGACTGCAAATTTAAGATAATGGGTGGGATACTTCCGCTTATGCACCTTGAGTTGCGTAGAGGCATCTTCAATCACCTTGTCATTTTGCATTAAAACACACCCCAAACCAATTCTTGAGGCATCAGAATAAACGACAAACCCCTCTAACCCTTCTAGTAGAGCCAAGATAGGAACAGAGGTAAGCTTGTCTTTCAAAGTTTGAGAAATCTTTTCATATTCATCTGTCAAAACAAATTTTGCCTTCTTTTGGGTCAACTTTGTCATAGGGGAAGCAATAAAAGCGAAACCATTCACAAATCTCTGGTAGTAACCAACCAAACCGATGAAGCTCCTAATGTCCAATGGAGCCAACGGTCTGGGCCGATTCCTTATCACCTATGTCTTCTTAGGATTCACCTTAACGTCATCACCCGACACTAAATGCCCTAGAAAAGCAACCTTTTTCCCTAGAAAAGCAACCTTTTTCAACCAAAATTCAGACTTTTCATATTTAGGAAACAACCTCTCATCCCTCAAGATTTGCAACACCACCTTCAAGTGATTCATATGCTACTCTTTACTCCGGGAATAAATTAATATATTATCAATAAAGACCATAACAAACATATCAAGGTAGGGTTTAAAGACCTTATTAAAGAGATCTATAAATATATCTGATGCATTAGTCAACCCAAAAGACATAACTACGAATTCAAAATGCCTATACCTAGTCTAAAAAGTAATCTTGGGAATATCACACTCCCTTACCTTCACTGGTGGTATCTGGACTGAAGATCATTCTTATAAAAGTGACTAGCCCCTTGTAGTTGATGAAAAAGGTCATCAATCCTTGGTAGGGGGAATTGTTCTTTATAGTGACTCTATTAAGTTGTCCGTAATCAATACACATTCTAAGAGAATCATCCTTTTTCTTTACAAACAACATTCATGCACCCCAAAGTGACTTGCTAGGCCTTTGTAACTCTTCTCCAACAAATCCCTCAATTAATCCTTCAACTTTGTCGGGGCCATATGGTAAGGGGGAATGGAAATGGGTTGCTTATCTAGAAGAATGTCTATACCAAAGCCTATGCCAATTTCGAGAGGAACACCAGGAAGCTCATTGAGAAAGACATCAAGAAACTCATTGACCACCGGGACTAACTCAATGAGAAGGACTTTAGACTCAACATCCCTAACCCTTACAAGATGGTAGATGTAACCCTTAGAAATCAATTTTTGAGCTTTAAAGGCAAGAAATGAATCTACCCTTGACCACCACATCAAAACTTTCCTACTCAAGAATGGGCTCATAAGGGAATTGAAATCTCACTTTACGGGTCCTAAAATCAACGGAAGCATAATATGCATGTAACTAATCCATCCTAAGAATAATATCCAAATCCACCATGTCAAGTTCGAAAAATCACAAGGTAAGACTTTATGAAATATGGACACAAGACAATTTTCATAGACTCTTTTGGCAACAATGGACTCACCAACGGGGGTAGACACTTCATAAGGCTCATATAACAATTCAGGACATACATTAAGCTTTTGACAACAAAATGAGTAATGAAAGAAAGTGTGGCACCCTGATCTATCAATGCATACACAACATAATCGGGCACTGCGTCCACTCCTTGTCTTCCTTGGAGTGAATACAGCTGGTTTTGACGTGGAGGACCCCCTGGTTGGCCACCTTGAGCCCGTTGATCAGCATGACTACCCTGCCCTTGAGGACGACCATCCTTGCCCTTGTTTTGAACATAAGGTCAATCAACGATCTTATGGCTTACTCTCCTACACCCATAACACATATTTGAATCCTTCAGGAATTTACCACTATGATTCCTTCCACACTTTTGGCACCTGGATTAGTCATCCCCCCATTCCCACCTTGCAACCTTGGGTTAGGCACCACCTCGTTAGCAAATCTCTTATTGGGAGCACTAAAGGACCATTGGCCTTGAAATATGTGACCTTGATGGAACCGACCACCCTTAAATCCATGAAAATCGCCCTCAAATCGAGCTCTCTTGGACTCCCCACTTCGTCTTTTTCTAAGCTTCTCCCTTTCAAGTGGCTCGGCATATGTCATGAGACGGCAAAAGTCCATATCACTTACAAGCATGGTGGTATGACAGAATTCATTTACTAAGTCGGTCACCCTCGACACAAATTTGTTCATTCTAGATCTAGGGTCGGCAACCAAATGTGCAGCACATTTGGAAAGCTTGTTGAATTTGAGGGAATATTCCCTCAGACTCGTGGAACCTTTCTTAAGATTGATGAACTCCATCATCTTAGCCTCTCTCAACTCAAAAGGGAAGAACCGATTGAGGAAGGAGGCTTTAAATCCTCCCTAGGGATAGCATTATTATTTCTCCTCTCAAACTTCCATTAAGAAAACCACACTTGAGCCACACCCTTAGGTTCATAGGCCACAAGTTCCACCTTCTCTTCGGAATTCACCCTATAATAGCTAGTACTTTACACACCTCATCGATAAATTCTTGGGGATTTTCCTCCGCCTTCGACCCATGAAATTCTAGAGAGTTCATCCTTGTGAAGTTCCTCACCCTTGAGGCCGAATTAGGAGCATGAGGAGCTTGGGCCCTTTGGTTCAATTGGCTGTTCATTGCATAGGCCAACATAGTGATAGCATTCCGGAACTCAACTTGGGTAGCCCCTCCATCTTGAGGAGCTTGAGGAGCAGGAGGGGTTGGTTGCTCCTCAGGTGTACGGACTCTCCTTAGTCTTCCTCTTGGTAGCAGCGTGATCTAGAAGAGCAAAGAGCATTCGGTAGGGAAAAAGGCCTTACCTTTACATCTAAAGCACAATATAGATCATGAAGAAGTGATACATTTCCTTCATCGCCTCATAGCCTCCCTTTCATAAATGTGGCGCACTTCACAGCCATGAATAGAACTCTAATAGATGTGTCGTGTTGGACTTTCGAGGACCATTAATAACCTAATGCTCTGATACTAAGCATTTTATGACCCAAGTCTAGGGCCTAGACATGGCACGATGAATGAGAAGTTCGAACACAATCCAAACAAACCTCTTGAATGTAACATGCACACATCCTTGGTTGCTGAAACATAATTGAGCTATAATAAGAGTCAATAAATAAAAAGGAGAAAACAGAACTAAGGGGAAGTCTTTGATAATCATAGAAGCATAGGAAAGGTAACGCTCATAGCATATACAAAGCAAAGTATCCAACAACATATCCAACTTAGAATGGAGTGGGGCCAAAGTGTAAGGACCAAAGCCTAGGGCCTTGACGTGAAGCGGTGCATGGGGAACCTGAAGGAACCCCAAGCAAGCCTCTTAATATATCATTACACATCCTTGGTCGTGAAAGCAATAAAATAATGACAAAAAAAAAGTAAATAAGGATAAATGGGGCTATGGGACATCTTTTATATCATAAAACATCAAGAGAGTCAAAGAAAATCAAACTCATAGTAGTATTACATAACATATCCAACAACACTACTAAACATAGAACTTAGCAGGGGCCAAGACAAGTAACTGGGCTCACCCTCATAGCCATAAGTAACCAACATAAAAGGAGTCAACATATAGCATAATCAAGAGAAGTATTTCCTCGGAGTTGAAGATTCACCAACTTGTTTTGAGACAAATCGTACTAGCCACGTGGAGGATGAAGATGATCAAGCAGCAATCCGATCCCAACATGGTAACATCATTTAGGCATAGAGTATGAGTTAGTACGTTTGAATGTACTAAGTATGTAGGATGAAATACAACAAGAGATAGGCAACATAATCAAAATGCATATTTAGGCAACAAATGAGCATATAGCAATATGGCATGCATGAATGATGCTTGTAGTAAAACATTCTTACATAGAACATATTACATGCATAGGAAGAGACCATCATTAGAAACCAAGGCCTATCACCTCCTTGGTGAGGCGATTTAAGTACAAACCCTCCAATGTGGTTGCACGGGGCTACCACCCCCGATCGAGGCAGATGAGGTACAAATCCCTCAACATGATTACACGGGCCTACTACCAACTAATGGAGGCAATTGAGGTACAAACCCCCCACATGGTTGCACGGACCTACTACCTCCCGAGCGAGGCAATTGAGGCACAAATCCCCCAACATGGTCGCGCTGGCCTACTACCTCCCGAGCGAGGCAATTGAGGCACAAATCCCCCAACATGGTTGCACAGGCCTACTACCTACCGAGCGAGGCAATTGAGATGCAAACCCCCCAACATGGTTGCATGGTCCTACTACCCCCTGAATGAGGAAATTGATCAACTTCCAACACCATAGATACCATTCATGAAAATCAACACGTATATACATGTCTTTCATCATCATAGAATCACTTAACTCATATATCATGCATTAGTCCTTCAACAACTCAAGAAGCATTAACCGAACATTTTGCCAACACTTGGTGGGTGTGCAATGCCAGTGTAATTCCATGCAATTCAAGAGTGAGATCATGCAAGTAGCTTTAATGTACAACCACCCACCAACACTTGGTAATACCCTCATGCAATATTCATCAAAATCCTTCATCAAATCTCAAGATAGATCAAAGATTCATCACTCAAAACATACTTAAACAGTCACACTTTTACAAATCCCCAACATAGTTCATAGTCAAATTCATAGTAATTAAGACCCATAAGAAAAGCAACTTAAAAACATGAGTTTTGGGTAAAAGGGAAGCTTGGGTATCATGGGTGAAAGAACTCAATGGTTGAAACCCACATATCTTAACTTTGGAGAATCATTGATGAACATTGGAAATGGAGACTTGAAGCTTGAGTGAAATCTTTAAGAGCAGAATTAGTTTTCGTATTTGAAATTTGGGGTGAAATATTTATCTAAGTGTTTGAGATAGTATTGGGGAATGTCTTGAATGATATGAAGGTAAAATATGGCTAAGTATAGGTATTTCCACATATGGGAAGACTTAGGCCAAAGACCCAAAAGCCTTGGACTGAACTAAAAAAATTGGCAATAAAATAACATAGGTCCATGTCTGGTCCGTGAAGTGGACCCAACATGAAGGAAATTTTTGCACAGGTCCATGATAGTTGCACATCGCGGTACCATCACGGATCGATTCTAGAAATCAAATTTTTGGGAAATTAAAATCTTGATACGGTTGCTCTAAAATCAGGGTTAGAACCATTTCCCATGCAATTTTTCCACCTGATCAAGAATATGAAGTGTAATTTTTGATATCACGCGTGGATTTTGAGATATATGGAAATTACGATTTCGGGCACTTCCTAGGTACATTTTCGGGCACTTGTCGAGATTGT
>JAABOM020059466.1:0-12782 GCA_011800125.2 Solanum clarkiae
AAGTGTGAGTAAGTACAGGTTTAAACTTGGTTAAGCTATCCAATTGTGCTAACATTCGAGGACGAATGTTCCTAAGGAGGAAGGATGTAACACCCCACACGTTACACTACTAGTACAATTCAAATTAAACATGACATGATTTGGTCAAATTAGCGCTAATTTTCAAAAATGCTTGAATCTTGTGTTAATGGGCTATATATGCGTGTAATGCTTAAGAGGGTCGGGTCGAGTGTATACATGTTTTGTGTCGAATTGAGGAGATTACGGCCTTAAATGAAGTCAAATAATTGAGGTGCTTGTAGGACTTAATAAGCTAGCAGGTGAGTCACCTACTTGCTTAGCTTAAATTTGTTAGCTAAACGGAGACGAGGCTCAACGTCGAATTTATCCAAGTTCGATTATGAATGAAGTCCGTGTTAAGGGTGTAACTTTGGCCCATGTTTTAGTATCATAAATGGGCTACATTTTCAGCCCAATAAGTATAATAAAAAGGGCCCAAAGATACCACAACACACTTAGCAAATTGCGCCCAAAACTAAGTAAGTGAAAGCTGAAAATAGGCAGCCCAAGTTTAACCTATTTGGAGCCCCAAAAGGTCCAAATGAAAGGAGAAAGGAGATGCATCACCTACTTGGGGAATTAAGGCTGAGAATTCCTTATTAGGTCGGCCAAATCACTCTATAAAAAGGGGCCAAAGCAGCTCCCAAATGTCATTTCTCAACTTGACCTCACAAAAATCAGATTTGCTCTATAAGTTTCCTCTCAACTTTTCTCAACTCTGTGAAGCAGTCAAACGACTCTTTTAGGGTTCTTAAGGAGCCTATAAACCTTGAAGACAAATTTAAGTAATTATAGTTGTGTATTTAGTATAGTTTCATCATGAAAAACAAGAGATAGATACTAGTTATGCTGGCTGAAATTGTTGGACAAATTTTGTGTTGAAAGTTGCTGCACCTTTTCCTTTTGTTTTGGTGATTTCTCTATGGTTTGTGAGTTGTATTATGAAGAGAACTTGGTGTTCTTAAAATGGTTTGAGTTATAAACATCACCCTAAGGTTGCTTCCCTAGTTTTAGTTTCATTTAACAAGCACGTTTTATCGAGTTATCTTAAGTGTCATGTTGATTGGAACTTGCGGGCTGTTGTATATAAGGCTATTATCTCACGTACTTCATGACTTCTTAAGTGCTGTTATAAGACTGTTAGGTCTATTTATGTGTGTAAATGTTGCTGGAATAGTCTAGTTAGAGTTGGAATAGGTTTGGAGTTGTCGACATCGAAAGGTAGCGAAGGAAGGTAACGTTATGCTGTCCATTTTTAGATTGTGTGGAATAGTGATGTGTTGTGCTTTGTGGGATATTATAAGACTGTTATGGCATTGAAATAGGCTGTACATTATGTGTACATACTAATGTGTATTAGAAAATACGATTAGGGATGGAAAAGTTAAAGGAATACGCTCGGGTCTATAAACACCCACTTGCTGCCCGTGTGTTATTTTGTTATGTAATTGGGTTGCCAAGATGTGTCTATTGGCTGCTAATGCTGGTTTTATCCCTTACTATGTTGTAGATGTGTATTTGGAGGAAGGGAAGGTTATCTTGAGATAGGAACTGTTGACACCCAAATTTTACCCTCCACGACATAAATTCGCCATCGAGCTCTTGTTTTATTTTTAACAATTTTAAAACAACTATTTTCAAAATAATAATTAAAAATAATAAAAATATATAATAATAATATATATAGGTGTGGGGGGGCCACGCGCCCCCAATTTCCTCTTTTTCCTTTCTTTCTCACAGCTCACGCCCCCCCAATATTCCGTCAATCCCTCTATCTTTCCCTCATTCCATGCCCAATTCCTCATCTTCCTCTTTCCCCTTCACGCTTTCCCCTTTCCCATTTCCCCATTCCCTTTTCCTCCTCAAAAGCACTCAAAAACCAGAACCCAAGCTCCCCGACGTCCAAAATCACAAGCCAGGCGACCTCTCCTCCAAGCATGTGCCATCGTTTTCGCTGTCGACTCTGACAGGCTGCGCCCCCCACCATCGTTTGTCCTTCATGCATACCCTCGGTCGAAGGGATCTGTTTCTTTAATTTTCCACTATATAATTTGTCTTCTTCTCTGATTTTTTGGGGAGCGATTTCGAATCCAAGTAATCAGAAAAACTGTTCGAAAACTTAGTGAATTGGTCATCATCGTTTTTAATTTTCAAAACCTGATAGAGCTCAAAGACCCTCGAATCGATTTCCCTAAAGATTGTCTGATTTCGAAGCACCTTGAAGATTCTTGGTCGAAGAAAGGGTAGACGGAACTTGTAGTGGTGCGAGAATCTTTGCTAAGCTAGTCATCGTCCCTGTTCGCTACTCTGACAAAGGTAATACTCCAATCTTCCTTTTTTGTTTGAGTCTCATATATTGTGTTTCGAATATGTCAAACTGTATCGAAGTAGTCATGTTTGCATTGTGTTGATCTTGACCGAAATGCCCTGGTGTGACGAAAGATGGTATGGCATTGTTGCTACTGATCACGTTTGAGCTTAAGAATCCTGTTTTTATACTGTTTTCATGTCTCCGTTTAAGGCTTTGTTGTATTTTGATCGATTTTAAACTTTCCCAGTTAAATGATGTTTTGAGATGTTGTTTGTGTTATTATGAGATGGTCTGTGAACTCGCAATTCTTGATCGAGTTCACTCTTATTTTGCACCTTTGTCTCAGTCCTTTTGCTTTCAAGTATATGAGTGCTCTTGGCTGTCATTCATCATTTTTCTTTAATCTCCCTCGGGCCATGCTTTTCTTGATGAAGCAATATATTAAATTAAACTGTTGGCTGGTCTCTTTTATGGATTTCAAAACTTTATTTAACATGTCTAAATAGATGTAAATCTATCTTCAAGTCTATGAGTTCATGTTAAAAAAGTAGTTCCTGTTTGGGCTGTGAACAAATCAGCATGTTAAAGAGTGGCTCAAATGTTTCTGTTTGTCATGCCCTCTTTCTATTCCCTGTTTTCAAAATGGTTGCTGGATGCCTATCCTCCTTTGCCTATGTTGTTACTTCTTTTAGCTTTATATACGGCATATGATTAAAATTTGTTATCTTTACAAGCCCCTTGTTTAAGCTATCAGTTCAAGATGAATATTTCATCCTATGACTTGTCTCTTCTCTGTTTAATACCTGTTTTGACCTCAGAATATGGTCATTGCTTAAAGTCTAAATATCATAATGTCTATGTTAACTCTCATTTCCTTTTTGTTGCTGCTAGCACGACCATCAGTTCCCTAAAAAAAATCCCTAACATGACCCTCAGTTCCCCTATTCACTAACTGGTTTGGCTGAAAGTTCTGTCATATGTATCAGTTGAGTTTTACTCATGGTAGCTGATTTTTCTTTGTTCATGTAACTATGTAGTGGGTGTTATTTTGTTAGAGCAAGTAAAGTGATTGAATCTGTTTAGTTTGATAACATTATAGTCCATATGATTTCATTCTGTAGCTATATAATGTAGGTCCTAAGTTAGTTATACCTTGTCTTGAATTCGTTTGCCTGAACACTTATTATTTTTGAGGGATGCTGGCAATGACTTGTTCTATGAGAGAATGACTAGGCTTCTCATACTGATTTTGCCAAGTTTTGTTCAGTTTGTATCTATCCTGTTTGCTTATCATCATTTGAATCCATCTTTAATCCCTTATGATGCCTCAATGATTTCCTTCTCAATCTTATATGAATTTGCATTGATAGTGGTTCATTTCAGTTAAACCCATGCTTCAATTAATCCCTTTATTCATGTACCAATTTGTTTTCTTCTCCTTTATTTGCATGGAATCCTTGTTCATGGGTCAATGGACTTTCCCATTTGCATCTTTTAAGCCATGGAGGCCCAACTCTCTTTTCGAGTCAAGTAAATCAACTCTGGGCAAAGAAGAACTTTTTTTACAGTTTTAAAAAAGTTGTCACAAATTGAGGAAGCTGATATATTGGTTTTCTTGAGGCCAACAGAGATTTAAATGGGATAAAGGCCCAAAATCAATTCTCTTCTTTTATTTTATTTTGTTTATGTATTTGTGTTTGTTTGGATGCTAACATTTTATTTATTATTGGTTTCAACCAAATTAAATTCCCCAATAGGTCAAAACCATTTATGTTATTTTTTATTTAATTTTATTTTTATTTTTGAAAAGTGTTTGCATTAAAAATAAAAATAAAATAAAAAATAAAAAAAATTTACATTTTAGTTCAAATTTTCAAACATAGTCAATCTCTTTCTAGTTTAGTTACTTGTTTTTAATTTAGTCAAGTCCAGTAAAATCTTTTCAAAATCAATCAATTTCAAAACCAGTTAATCTGTTTCGAGTCCAATCAAATCTTTAAAAGTTAGTCAACCTCCCTAATCGTCGGATAACCGCATTTAGCGGCCATTTCAAGTACGTAAAACCTTTTTGAAGTGGAAATGTGAACCCAAACCCTTTCTTTGGATTTTAATAAGATTTTTTTCTTAGGCCTTTTTAAATGTTTATTGGTTTCCTAATTATCCTTAAAATTAGGTGGCGACTCTGTTTTCTTTCGAAAATTTTAAAAATTGGTTTTCTCTTAAATTAATTGAGTTTTAAACTTATTTTTGATTTTTCTTTCACAAAAGCCATTTTTCTATGTAACAGAAATGACGACTCTATTGGGGACTTTAATTAGGTTCTAACCATTAGATTATGTTGTTTGACTAACTATTTGATTTGTATTGTATTATTTGCTTTATTTGTTTAAATTCGATATTAAAATTGTCATTTGCATTTCATGGCACTTTCTATTTTATCTTTGTGTATTTGGAAATTTGATTTTGCGAGGCAGCAGCCGGATTTCCAAATACTTATTGGTTCGTGATGCGTCCAATGGTTGTCATGAATTTCCAGCTCGGGTTGTCCGCTTGGGTACCCGATCCAATTCAAACCCACTCTTAGGCACCTAGAGTAGAGCAAAGCCAAAAATCCAATGATCTAAGCATTGGCCTAGGACGGCCCAGCACGTAAGGCGTGTTGGGTCCATTAGAAAGACCACCTTGAGTCCAAAGTGGCCTCCGGTCCAAATGGACGATCATGCGTGTTTATATTTGAAGGATATATATGTTGTTTGACGAAGCTGTCCTGGGGGGATGGGAGTCATTTTAATAACACATGTTTGTTTAAAGGGTATTACAACCAAAGACATTCAGAGATGTCGAGAAGTTCAAGAAGAAGGAATGTTCCACGAAAGTTTAGTTTAGGACTATACCCCTGCGTGGGATTGATTATTTTGTATCCCTTTCCCGTATTATGTATTCCCATTAAGTTTAAGGCTTGTATAAATATTTTGGGGCAATGGAACGTTTAAAATCGCATATACATCCTTCAAATCGTTAGGCCCACCTTGTCACAAAAGGGGTCACATATCTGTTTAGGGCGCGCAATATCTGTTTATGTGGTATGTTTTATAACTGTTTGTGTGATTATGTTGCTTTGTTTGAAGTCTTATAGCCCACTCCTTTCGAAGGTTTCTAGAATTCCTTAAGCACATAAATCAAGTCATTATCAAAAGTTCGTCCAAAATACTCTTCGAGTCTCAAATTTCAGCAAAATCAAACCCCACGCTCAAAGTTCTTAGATTTTACTGGACAAAGGCGAATTTTTCTTTTCAAATAAAAAATTCTCAAAGTCCGAACTACGTAGGTCTGATTTCTCCTTCCAGAAGCTTATTTTCCCCTAGCTTTCCATAAGATTATTTTCCTATCTTTCCAGAAGCCTATTTTTCTATCTCCCCAGAAGCCTATTTTTCCTATCTTTTCAGAAGCTTATTTTCTCCTATCTTTCCAGAAGTTTATCTTTCTTATCTTTCCAGAAGATTATTTTCTCCTCAATCTATATTATCAAATAGACCTGACTTAACGCAAGGCAATGTTTCCAATCCACTGTTTCTAAATCATATAGGCAAAGTCCTGCCTATTTACCATGTCTCGTGGGCTAATTTACTCTCAAATAAAGCAACAATTATGTGCTTATTGATATGTGTGTTGCCTTCTATTACCTACTAATTTGAAAAAACTAACTTGTTTGCTTTTGAGTAATTCTTCGTATAGGTAATTTAGAATTGATCTGTGTTGATAAAATATGGCCGATCATCCTTATTTCACCAGATCCAGGGCCCGTAAAGATCCCTCTCCGGACCAAAACCCGCTGAAAAGAAAAAGGGTAGACCACAATGATGATCCGAGCCTGATCAAGAGCATCGTGATGGATCCCATCATCACACCGCAGAACGAATTGGTTGCATAACTGATACTATAAATCGTGGACTTGAAAATAGAAATGAAAAAGACTCAAGAGTTGGCGAATTTGGTCATCGCTGCTAATTGTCCTGTTCCAAAAGACATGAGGCCTTCACTTCATTCTTATTCTCCTAATCTATCTCATCAACCCATCCCTATCTCTCAAATCCATCTTTAACCTACCCCGAGTCTATCCCTGACCTTTCATGCTCAACTAGGATATCACCCTTCACCCACAAACTATCAAACTCCTCCTCCCCATTATCATTCCCCACAATATCCAGACTACCAGTCTCCACTGCTAAATTGCTCCAATATACAATCAGCTTATCAAAATCCCTTTGCCAGCCACCCAATCGCAAATTCCCAAGCACCACATGCAAATTACCACACCCCTCCATACCTAAGATTCCAAGCCCCTACACTCCCCCATCGAAACCACCCCAGTTACCATCGAGTGCCTCCAGTCCCACAAAATAACTATAACCCTCCTAACCCAAAACCCGCTAGGGTGTTCACTCCACTTGTCGAAAGACGGACTAAGCTATTTGAAAGGTTGTCAGCTGCAGGACTGATTCAGCCCGCCCCTCCGAGAGCCATGGATGCTAATTCTCATTTCTTCAAAAGTGATCAGACTTGTGCTTACCACTCTAATAGTATTGGACATCACACTGAAGGTTGCATAACTTTGAAGCATAAAATCCAGGATTAAATTGATCATATCCCGGCTGTTCTCCAGACTATTGCTCCATGATTGAACCTTGGCCAGGCCAATACCGCATCTATGTCTAGAACTCTCTTTCTCTGTAATTGTATCATTTACTTGTAATCATTTCTTTGTTTGTTATCCAATTATATCCAGTAATGAACTACATTTGACCTGAATTCTCAAGAATGAGATACGTACGCGGCCTATGTTGGCCTCGGTCACTTTTTATTAAAAATCTATATTTTGGTCTACCACCCAAAATAGGAAATACGTTTGACTTGATTCCTGATTCAACGAGATACGTAGGCGCCACAACGGCTCGATCATACTCCCCGAAAGGAAACTGGGACAAAATTTTTGAAAGGAACTCAAAAATTCTGAACAAAGAGATCCCTTTACAATGCATCAAAGTTTAGAGCCCAGTAAAACTTCAACTAGGGCAGACCTTTTGAGAAAGATCTCAAAAATTCTCAAGGTGCTTCTAATTAGCTAACAGTCCTTGATAACATCTAAACTGGGACAGAAATTTTGAGGTTGCCCTTAAAATGTCGCTGGGTATCGTTACAAATTTGAAAGTCATTTTAAGAATCCTCATCCTGATCGAAAATTCAGGACAATCGCGACACATCAAGGGATCTATGTCAAAAGTCGAACAGGAGTGGGATATCAAAACTATTCACTAAGGACAAGACGAGGAGCAGACAACCGAAGAATCCACATAGATCAATTCATTTCAAAACTAAAAATTTTTTTGTGGATGTAGGAAAATTTTCTGCAGGTCTTATCTACAAAAACAGCTGAGATGCGAACAGTCCCGTCTCGCTGGAGTCGCCAGTAATTCGACAGCTCAATTCATTTCAAAACTAAGAAATTTTTGTAAATGCAGGAAAATTTTTACAGGTCCTATCTAGAAAAGAACAGATGAGATGCGAACAGTCCCGTCTCGCTCAAGTTGCCAAAAAATTTCGCATGCCTTATCTACCAGAGAAAAGTTGAGGAGTAAATAGTTTCGTCTCACTCAAATCTCCAACAATTTATCACATCTCATGCATCACAGAGAAAGTTAGCTTATGCCAGATGCCAATTTATTTTTTAGTTATGCCAGATGCCAGTTTATTTTCCAGTTTATGCCAGTTTATTTTTCAGTTATGCCAGATGCCAATTTATTTTTCAGTTATGCTAGATGCCAGTTTATTTTCCAGTTTATGCCAGTTTATTTTCCAGTTATGCCAGATGCCTGTTTATTTTCCAGTTTATGCCAGTTTCTTTTTCAATTATGCCAGATGCCAGTTTATTTTCCAGTTTATGCCAGATGTCAGTTTATTTTCCAGTTATGCCAGATGCCAGTTTATTTTTCAGTTTATGCTAGTTTATTTTTTAGTTATGCCATATACCAGTTTATTTTTCAGTTTATGCCAGTTTATTTTCCAGTTATGCCAGATGCCAGTTTATTTTCCTGTTATGCATATGCCAGTTTATTTTTTAGTTTATGCCAGTTTATTTTCTAGTTATACCAGATGCCAATTTATTTTTCAGCTTATGCCAGATACCAATTTATTTTTCAGTTTATGCAAGAACTAGTTTATTTTCCAATTGCTGCCAGAACCAGACTATGTTATTTCCAACAGCTGACAAGGTCGTTGCATATTCATCAAGAACCAGCCTATTTTATTTTCAACTGCCAACAGGGTCGATGCATGTTTATCGCCTACAAGACCATGCCATTTTTAACTGCAGACAGGGTCGTTGCTTATTCATTGCCAACAAGGCTATTTTATTTCCAACTGCTGATAGGGCCGCTGGTTATTCATCACCTATAGGGCTATTTTATTCCCAACTGTCGACGGGGCCGTTGCATATTCTTCACCGACAAGACTGTTTTATTCCAACTGCCGGCGAAGCCATTACATATCCAGCGTCGCCAAGGCTATTTTATTTCCAATCGCCCAGAAGGCCATCGCATGATCATCACTGATAAGGCTATTCTATTTTTCAGTTTATGCCAGAACTAATTTACCAGTTATGCCAGAACCAGTATATTTTTCAGTTTATTCCAAAACTAGTTTATTTTTCAATCCGTTCCCAGAGAGTTATTTCCCAGTTGCTGAGAAGACAAAACCAGACTATTTTATTTCCAACTGCCGACAGGGCCGTTGCATATTTATTGTCGACAAGGCTATTTTATTCCCAATAGCTGACAAGGCTATTGCATATTCTTCCAGAACCAGACTATTTTATTCCCAACAGCCGACAATGCTGTTGCATCGCTAGCAAAGCTATTTTATTTTCAATTGCTGACTAGGCCATTACATATCCTGCGCCGACAAGGCTATTCTATTTCTAGTTGCCAAGAAGGTTACCACATGATCATCGCCAACAAAGGCTATTCTATTTTCAAGTTGCTGAAAGGCCATACAATGATTGGTTCATATCAATTCATTGTCTATCATGCCGAAAAGAAGAATAAATATCAAACGTGGTAAAAGATGTTATCTCTAGTTTAAATTATGATTTTACTAACACTTTGATTAGTCATATCGAAAGCATTCGAAAGGATGAACTCTCAGAACAAACCACAGGTGTGGACGTCATCAAGTAGGATGCAACACAACGTGGAACTTTTTCTTAGCAGTGAACTGGGACATAGTCTGAAGGAGGCGTCAAACCCTTCGGACGCGAGCTGGGAAGCAACTACGACCACCATCTAACCACACCCTTTTCAGAAGGCATGTGGGAATTTCTGTGAGTCAGTTAGTTTATTTTTAGTTCGCCTTTGGATACTCTCAACTCTCACCGAAGGAAATTTTCCAATCCGAGTGACAACGTACCAAGAGTTTTAAAAATTATGTCCATGTAAGTTCTCGATTATGAATGTGACAAGCTCCACATTTATGGTTAAGAGTTTGCAATCCTCTTTTCATAATTCAATTTTGTTGTCACTCCTTCTGAACCAGAGGTCATCTCTGAATAAGGGATTTCCTCTTCAATCGATAGAGTTGAACTACAAGTAGCCTGATTCCTATGTCCAAGGATATGTAGGCGGGCTTAATTTTGAAAACTCGACTGCATTCCAACATTTACTCCTAAAGTCTCAATCCCAAGCATCCTAATCTCTTCATAATTCGACATTGGGATAGCTTCTGACTTCTTTCACACTCGTGCATATAGTCAAGTGTCTTGAACTATAAGTGGCCTGAATTCTCATACAACCTGAGATATGTAGGAAACCCAAAGCCAGGGTCCGACCATAATTTCTCAGAGTCAGCATTTCAGAAGATGAAATGTGATCGGCTAAAAATTGAGTTAGTCAAGTTTCTTTGTCCATGATCTCTTTCATCGATCGTATCCAAAGAAAGGGATAGCTGTTGACACCTAATTTTTACCCTCCACGACATAAATTCGCCATCGAGCTTTTATTTTATTTTTAACGATTTTAAAATAACTATTTTCAAAATAATAATTTAAAAAATAAAAAAATATAATACATATATATAGGCGCGTGGGGACCATGCACCCCCAATTTCCTCTTTTTCCTTTCTTTCTCACAGCTCACGCGCCCCCAATATTCCGTTAATCCCTCTTTCTTTCCCTCATTCCATGCCCAATTCCTCATCTTCCTCTTTCCCCCTCACGCTTTTCCTTTTCCCATTTCCCCATTCCCTTTTCCTCCTCAAAAGCACTTGAAAACCAGAACCCAAGCTCCCCAACGTCCAAAATCAGAAGCCAGGCGACCTCTCCTCCAAGCATACGCCATCCTTTTCGCTGTAGACTCTGACAGGCCGCGCCCCCCACTAGCGTTTGTCCTTCCTGCGTGCCCTCGGTCGAAGGGATCTGTTGCTTTAATTTTCCACTATATAATTTGTCTTCTTCTCATATTTTTAGGGGAGCAATTTCGAATCCAAGAAACTGGAAAAACCATCCGAAAACTTAGTGAATTGGTCATCATCATTTTTAATTTTCAAAGCCTGATAGAGCTCAAAGAGCCTCGAATCGATTTCCCTAAAGCTTGTCTGATTTCGAAGGACCTTGAAGATTCTTGGTCAAAGAAAGGGTAGACGGAACTCGTAGTGGTGCGAGAATCTTTGCTAAGCTCGTCGTCATCCCTGTTCGCTGCTCCAACAAAGGTAATATTCCAATCTCCCTTTTTCATTTGAGTCTCATATATTGTGTTCGAATATGTAAAACTTTATCGAAGTCGTCATGTTTGCATTATGTTGATCTTGACCGAAATGCCCTGGTGTGACGAAAGATGGTATGGCATTGTTGCTACTGGTGACGTTTAAGCTTAAGAATCCTGTTTTGATATTGTTTTCATGTCTCTGTTTAAGGCTTTGTTGTATTTTGGTCGATTTTAAACTTTCCCCGTTAAATGATGTTTTGAGATATTGTTTGTGTTATTCTGAGATGGCCTGTGAACTCGCAATTCTTGATCGAGTTCACTCTTATTTTGCACCTTTGTTTCAGTCCTTTTGCTTTCAAGTATATGAGTGCTCTTGGCTGTCATTCATCATTTTTCTTTAATCTCTCTTGGGCCATGCTTTTCTTGATGAAACAATGTATTAAATTACACTGTTGGCTGGTCTCTTTTATGGATTTTAAAACTTTATTTAACATGTCTAAATAGATGTAAATCTATCTTCAAGTCTATGAGTTCATGTTAAAAAAATAGTTCCTGTTTGGGCTGTGAACAAATCAACATGTTAAAGAGTGGCTCAAATGTTTCTGTTTGTCATGCTCTCTTTCTATTCCCAGTTTTCAAAATGGTTGTTGGATGCCTATCCTCCTTTGCCTATGTTGTTACTTCTTTTAACTTTATATACGGTATATGATTAAAATTTATTATCTTTACAAGCCCCTTGTTTAAGCTATCAGTTCAAGATGAATATTTCATCCTATGATTTGTCTCTTCTCTGTTTAACACCTGTTTTGACCTCAGAATATGGTTATTGCTTGAAGTCTAAATATCATAATGTGTATGTTAACTCTCATTTCCTTTTTGCTGCTGCTAGCACGACCATCACTTCCCTAAAAAAAAAGCTCTAGCATGACCCTCAGTTCCCCTATTCACTAACTGGTTTGGATGAAACTTCTTTCATATGTATCTGTTGAGTTTTACTCATGGTAGCTTATTTTTCTTCGTTCACGTAACTGTGCAATGGGTGTTATTTTGTTAGAGCAAGTAAAGTGATTGAATCTGTTTAGTTTGACAACATTATAGTCTATATGATTTCATTCTGTAGCTACATAATGTAGGTCCTAAGTTGGTTATACCTTGTCTTGAATTTGTTTGCCTGAACACTTGTTATTTTTGAGGGATGCTGGTAATGACTTGTTCTATGAGAGAATGACTAGGCTTCTCATACTGATTTTGTCAAGTTTTGTTCAGTTCTTATCTATCCTGTTTGCTTATCATCATTTGAATCCATCCTTAATCCCTTATGATGCCTCAACGATTTCCTTCTCAATCTTACATGAATTTGCATTGATAGTGGTTCATTTCAGTTAAAACCATGCTTCAATTAATCCCTTTATTCATGTACTAATTTGTTTTCTTCTCCTTTATTTGTATGGAATCCTTGTTCATGGGTCAATGGACTCTCCCATTTGCATCTTTTGGGCCGTGGAGGCCCAACTCTCTTTTCGAGTCAAGTAAATCAACTCTGGGCAAAGAAGAACTTTTTTTACAGTTTTAAAAAAGTTGTCACAAATTGAGGAAGCTGATATATTGGTTTTCTTGAGGCCAACAGAGATTTAAATGGGATAAAGGCCCAAAATCAA
>JAABOM020059467.1:0-12782 GCA_011800125.2 Solanum clarkiae
TGAAGGTTATGAGTTAGGTTGTAGTTGTGGGGATTTGGTGGGAGTGTTGGGGGGTACCGGTATTCTATACTACTTAATTTTGTGTTTAGTAGTTCGCTTGCGGAGTACCTGTGTTTGGTACTCACCCCCCTTGCTACAACATTTTGTCGGCTACGAGCCCGGATCGTTGTGATACACTCTGTTTTCCTTGTCTGAGGTTTTTCAGTGGAGATTGTGAGAGGTAGATGCTTGCCATCCCAGCTGATTTCTTACCCTATTTTATGATTTTGTTCTATTTTAGGGACAATATCATTTAGTACTAGCGTTTCTTTTCGAATCTATTGTGATAAATTAGAAGCTTGTGCACGTGACAACCAGATTTTGGGAGATTTTCGTTAAATTGAACTTCCTTTTTTATTATAATTTTGCATTTTAATGTTATAGTTGGGTTGTAGGCTGACCTGTCTTAGTGGAAAAAGACAAGTGCCATCATGCCCATTTTTGGGTCGTGACAATGAGGGAACGTGATATTCCCAAGACGACCTTCCGGACTAGATATGGGCATTATGAGTTTTTTGTTATGTTGCTTGGGTTAACCAATGCACTGGCCATCTTCATGGACCTAATGAATAAGGTCTTCAAACCTTACCTTGATTCCTTTATTGTGGTATTCATTGATGATATTTTGATCTATTCACATAGTAGGGAGGAGCATATGTGGCATTTGAGGGTTGTGTTGTAAAGATTGAGGGAGGAGAAATTGTATGCCAAATATGGTAAGTGTGAATTTTGGTTGAAGGAGGTTGCATTCTTGGGTTATGTGGTGTCTGGAAATGGTATAAAAGTGGATCCTAAGAAAATCGATGTGATTAGAAATTGGCCTAGACCATTGACCCCATCGGATATTAGGAGCTTCTTGGGCCTAGAGGGTTATTATAAAAGGTTTGTGAATGGGTTCTCCTCCATTGCTTCTCCTATGACAAAATTGACACAAAAGAAGGTTTGTGTGGATCGATGAATGTGAGAGGAGCTTCTAAACATTGAAAGACAAGCTTGTGTCTGCTCCTATATTTTCACTATCGGATGGGCTTGCGAGATTTGTGGTGTATTGTGATGCTTTTTGGGTTGGTTTGGGTTGTGAATTGATGCAAAATGGTAAGGTCATAGCTTATGCTTCTAGACAACTCCAAGTACATGAAAGGAACTACCCTACCCATAATCTAGAGTTAGCTGTCGTTGTGTTTGCATTAAAGATTTGGCATCACTACTTGTATGGGGTGCATGTGGATGTGTTCAATGATCATAAGAGCCTCCAATATGTCTTCACTCAAAAGGATCTCAACTTGAGGCAAAAGAGATGCTTAGAACTTCTTAAAGACTATGACATGAGTGTGCACTATCATCCAAGTAAGGCAAAATGTGGTGGAGCATGCCTTGAGTAGGGTGTCTATAGGTAGCTTAGCCCATGTTGATAGTGGTAGGGAGATGGCTAGGGAGGTACATCAATTGGCTAGATTGGGGGTTAGGTTGGAGGAGGTTGGTGATGTTGGTGTGGTTGTGTTGATGGGTCTAAGTCTTCATTGGTTGATGAGGTGATAGCAAATCAAGACCTTGACTTCTCCTTGCTTGAATCGAAGACCTTGGTGAAAGAGGGTGAAGTAGAGGTTTTCTCCCAAGAGGAAGATGGTGCCCTTAGGTACCAAGGTAGGTTGTGTGTGCCTTGTGTCGACGGTTTGAGGGAGAAAATTCTTGATGAGGCCCACAATTCTTCTTATTCTATCCACCTTGGTTCTACCAAAATGTATAGGGACTTGAGAGATGTGTATTTGTGGGGAGGCATGAAGAGGGACATTGCCAAATTCGATTCCGGTTGCCATAGTTGTCAACAAGTCAAAGCCGAACATCAAAGGTCGGGTGGCCTAACATAGGGGATAGAGATTCCTACTTGGAAGTGGGAAGCGATTAATGTGGATTTTGTGATTGGGTTGTCCAAGACTAGAAAAAGGTTTTGATTCCATTTGGTTTGTGGTTGATAGGATGATGAAATCAACCCACTTTCTACCAGTGAAGACCACATATGGGGGCTGAAGAGTATGCAAGGTTGTATATCGATAAGTTGGTGAGGTTGCATAGGGTTTCTTTAATTTTTCTATCATATCAAATTGTGGTTCATAATTCACTTCATACTTTTGGAGGTCCTTTCAAAGGGGTCTTGGTACAAAATTCACCTTTCTGCGGCCTTCTACCCCCAAACGGATGGCCAAGCCGAAAGAACCATTCAAACACTCGAGTATATGCTAAGGGCTTGTGTATTAGAGTTAAGGGGTAGTTGGGATGATCATCTTCCTTTGATTGAGTTTGCCTACAATAATAGCTATCACTCTAGCATCGGTATGGGTCCTTTTGAGGCTCTTTATGGGAGACGTTGTAGGTCACTGGTTGTTTTTTTTGAGGTTGTAGAGGTGGCATTGTTGGGGCCAGATCTCTTGAGAAGGTTAGGGTGATAATGGAAAGGTTGAAGACGGCCCAAAGTCGTCAAAAATCATATGTCGATGTGAGAAGAAGAGGCCTTGAATTCAAAGTGGGCAATTGGATTTACTTGAAAATTCTTCCAATGAAAGGTGTGGTCCGCTTTGGTAAAAAGGAAAAATTAAGTCCAAGATATGTTGGTCCTTATGAGGTTATGAAGAGGGTTGGTAAGGTAGCTTATGAATTGAAGTTTCCTAGTGAAATGAATTTGGTTCGTCCGGCGTTCCATGTCTCTATGTTGAGAAAATGTGTTAGTGATCCTAATGCTATTGTGCCTCTTGATGTTGAAGGTGTTGTTGAGGATAACTTGGCCCATAAGGAGGTTCCAGTTCAGATTTTGGATAGGTAAGTAAACGGATTGAGGAACAAGGTGACATCCGTTAAAGTCCTTTTGGAGGAACCTACAAATCGAAAGTGCTACTTGGGAGGCCGAAGCAGACATGCAAAAGCAGTATCATCTTTTCCACTCCACTCAAGCCTAAGGTACCAACTCTAAGTCCCCTATGTGATTTCAAGTCTTGTATTTCATCCCCTATGTTATTCATATACATTCATGTTTAAGTTGGCAAGTTTATGATGATTTTACACTTATGTTGAGATTTTGAAAATGGTGTTGTAAATGTGATGTTGCATTCTTGTTGGGGCTGATTTGTTTATGATCACTCTCATCTTTTACGTCTATTTTACATTCGGAGACGAATGTTCCCAAGGGGGAGATATTGAAATGATCTATATATCTCAAAATTCATTTGTTATTTCAAAAATTTGACTTCATATTCGTGTTCAGGGGGTCAAAATTAGGTGAAAAAAGGTCTAACCCCATTTTAAGAGCGAAATATTAGCAATTATGAAATTCTAAAAATGTAATTTCCAATGGCAAATCCGCGTTGCGGATAACAGAAAAAGTGGCCTATTTTTTTTATTCGGTCTAAGACTTATAAGTCTTGGGCCTAAGTGTTCCCAAACGTGTTTTTACTCATACTTAGCTTTATTTCACCCTCATATCATCCTAAACATTTCCCAATACTCACTCAATCAGTTAGCCATATTTTCACTCCCAAATTCAAGTCCCAAATCGTCATCCTATGCTAAGGTTCTCCTTCAAGGTTCTTCTTCAAGCTTCAAATCTCCATCTCCAATCTTCACCAAGTTCATCTCTAAGCTAAGGAACCGGAGCCCAAGTTGATCATCCTCCGCCAGTGGCTAGTTCGGTGTTACTTAAGCTAGTTGGTGAGTCCTCCACTTCGGGGACCTTAGTCTATGCTCTCTTGTTATGTATTGGACACTCTTCTTTATGTTCTATTTGACTATGAAGGTGAGCCCGGTTGCTTTGTCTTGGCCCCCGCTCTTATTTATTTGGTAGAGGTGGTTACTGGACATGTTATGTATCTATGATATAAGCTTGACTCTTGTCACTTGATTAGGATGTTATGCAAGCTTTTCCCTTAGTCCGTTTGCCCCATATTCTTACTCTTTAATGTTTTTATATGCTTCCGCGACCAATGATGTTTAATGACAAGTTAAGAGGCTTGTTTGGGATTCCTTCGGGTTCCGTATTCGTTGTGTCATGTCTAGGCCCTAGGCTTGGGTCGTGACATTGCATTTGCCAAAGCACTTTGTGACCTGGGAGCCAACATTAACTTGATGCCCCTTGCCATCTTCAAAAGGTTGGTTTAGGCCCTCCTATCCCTACAAAGATGTGGGTGCTAATAGTGGACAGGACAGTCAAGAAACCTATAGGGATACTTTATGATGTGCTGGTAAAGGTAGACAAATTTATATTTCCTACAAATTTTGTTATACTTGACTGTGAGTTTGATTTTGCAGTTCCTATCATCTTGGGAAGGCCTTTCTTAGCCACAGGTCGCAAGTTGATTGACATGGAGAAGGGATTGCTTACTTTCAGATTTGGTGAAGAGGCAGTTATGTTTTAGGTTTGCCAGCACAACAGAAAAAATTATGAGTTCCAGGTCATATCATTGATTGATCTGGGCAATAATGAGGAAGGGGAAGTCCCAGTTGAGTTGTGAATGGGAGTTGAACCCTTGGCAGCTGTGTTGATGAACTTTGATGGTGAGAGTATTCCAGATTATGAGGAGACAACCAACGCCTTCAGTGTGTCATTTGGCTCTAGGCAACAGACCAAGTTGGAGTTAGACGTGAACAACAGGGAAACTCTACCTACAAAGCCTTCTATAGAAATTCTTCAGGAGTTAGAATTAAAAGCACTATCAGTGCATCTGAAATATACATACTTGGGGAGAACAATACATTGTCAGTCATAATAGCAGCTGATCTGAGTGACGGACAAGCAGAAGACCTTATATCAGTTCTCAAACAATTTAAAAGGGTCATTGGATGGATAATTGCAGACATAATCGGTATACCTCCAGGGATATGCACTCGCAAGATTTAATTGTTCAAAGATTACAAGCCTAGCATCGAACATCAGAGACGGTTGAATCCTCCAATGCAGGAGATTGTTCGGAAAAAAATCATCAAGTGGCTAGACACAAGAGTGATCTATCCGATCGCCGACAGTGAATGGGTTAGTCCTGTGCAATGTGTTCTAAAAAAGGGGCATTACATTGATGCCTGATGCCAAAAATGAATTGATTTCCATGCGACCAGTCATCAGATGGAGAGTATGTATGGATTACAGAAAGCTTAATGGCTCCACAGAGAAAGATCATTTTCCGATGCCATTCATAGACCAAATGCTGGACAGGCTTGCAGAGAAAGGATGGTACTGCTTCTTTGATAGGTATTCCAAGTACAACCAAATTGTCATTGCACCAAAAGATCAAGAGAAGACAACTTTCACCTGCCCGTATGGTACATTTGCATTTAAGAGAATGCCATTTGGGCTTTGCAATGCTCCGATAACATTTTAGAGATGAATGATGTCTATTTTCTCAGACATGGTTGAAAATAATATTGAGATATTCATGGATGATTTCAGTGTGGTAGGACAACCTTTTGAAGAATGCTTGATGCACTTGCACGATGTTCTGCAAAGATGTATTGAAAGCCATTTGGAGTTGAATTGGAAAAAGTGTCACTTCATGATCAAGAAAGGTATTGTACTCGGTCACAGAATTTCTGGCGAGGGCATTGAGGTTGATAAAGCAAAGATTGAGGTTATTAAGAAACTTCCACCACCATCTATATAAAAGATGTTAGGAGCTTCTTGGATTATGCAAGGTTTTATCGTCGCTTTGTAAAGGTTTTTTCTAAGATCTCACAACCCTTGTGGAAATTGTTAGAGAAGGATGCCCAAATTTGTGTCTGATGATGCATGCATACAAGCCTTTAAAGAATTGAAAAGAAAGTTAACTTCAACACCTATCATAGTAGCTCCGGATCGGTCAAAGCCCTTTGAACTAATGTGTGTTGGAAGTGGAGTTGCTTTAGGTGTAGTTCTTGGGCAGCACAGGGAGAAGATTCTGCATCCAATTTACTATGCTAGCAAGGCACTTAATTAGCTCAGAAGAACTATATAGTCACTTAACAAGAATTACTAGCACTAGTTTTTGCCTTTGAAAAATTTCGGTCATATTTATTGGGAGCCAAGGTGATAGTGCACACAGACCACGCGGCACTCAAATATTTGATGGCAAAAAAGGATGCAAAAACGAGACTGATCAGGTGGGTACTCCTTTTGCAAGAATTCAATTTTGATGTGATTGACAGGAAGAACTCAAATCAGGTAGCCGACCACCTTTCAAGATTAGAGAATGAGGCTATGGTGAAATTTGATGATGGTCTTGATATCAATGACTCTTTTCCTAATGAGAGGATATTGGCGGCCTCACATGATCTCATCCCCTGGTTTGCAGACTATGCCAATTATCTAGTGAGTGATATAGTGCCTCCTGACTTAAACACCTATCAATATCACAGATTCATACATGATGTTAAGAAATTCTTCTGGGATGAACCATATTTATTTCGTATATGTGCTAATGGGATCATTCATAGATGTGTTCCAGAGGTAGAAATGATGAGCATTCTTGAAGCATGTCACTCATCATTGGTGGGCGGCTATCATAGTGAAGCTCGTACCTTATAAGGTACTGCAATGTGGATATTATTGGCCATTTGTACATCAAGAAGCTCATGATTATGTCAAGTCTTGCGACAGATGTCAAAGGGAGGGTAGTGTGTCACGAAGGCAAGAACTTCCTCTTAATCCTATTTTGGTGATCGAGTTGTTTGATGTCTGGGGTATTGATTTCATCGGACCCTTTGCTAGCTCTCATGAAAATACGTATATCCTAGTTGTTGTTGATTATGTCTCTAAATCGGTAGAGGTCATAACTTTGCCAAACTATGAGGCGAAGAGTGTTACAGGGTTCCTTCGAAGAAACATTTTCACCAGGTTTGGAACACCTCGAGCGATTATCAGTGATGGAGGTTCCCATTTTTGCAACAGATTGTTCAAAGCTCTCCTTGAAAGGTATGGTGTAAAGCATCGTGTGGCGACACCTTATCATCCCCAAAAAGTGGGCAAATGGAAGTGTCAAATAGAGAGATAAAACAAATCTTGTCCAAAACTGTGAATGTAAATCGCACCGATTGGTCTCAAAAGTTGGACGATACATTATGAGCTTATCGCACAGCTTTCAAAATACCAATTGGCATGTATCCACATCAATTAGTGTTTGGTAAGGCCTGTCACCTGCCAGTTGAACTTGAGCATAAAGAACTATGAGCACTAAATTAGCTCAATCTAGATTGGAATGAAGCATCAACATCTAGGCTAATGCAAATTAATGAACTTGATGAGTTACGACTGAGAGCATATGAGAGATCTGCCTTGTACAAGCAAAGAATGAAAATACAACTTGATCGCAGAATCGAGAACCATTAGTTTGCTCTAGGAGACATGGTGTTGCTTTACAACTCTAGGTTGAAGTGGTTTCCTGGGAAACTCAGATCCAAGTGGATGGGACCCTTCCGAGTGGTGTGTGTCTTTAGTCATGGTGCCATCGAGATAGAAAGTAGGGATGGGAAAATCTTTAAAGTCAATGGCCAAAGGGTCAAATTATACATAGGTGATATGGATGAGATTAAGATAGTAGAAGATTGGGACCTCAAAGAAGCATGAGTCCAAAAAATATCTCGTCGTGCCGCGACACTAAATCAGGCGCTTCCTAGGAGGCAACCCAAGATATGCCCCTTATTTCTCTTCTTGATGTGTGTACCTTAGGACAAAATATTTTCTTTTGGTGAAGTGTGGGAAGTCACAGATTAGGGTGAAGTCTGAGTAATTTCGAGTCCGTAACTTTTCTTTCCGTGTTTCTTTTTCCTTGTGGGTGCTTTTAATTTCTGTTGAATCGACATGTTTAAGTAGCGTAGATAATTTGTAGATATATAGTAGTTATTATCTTTTGGTATATATGCAATCTTGAGATGTTTTTTGAATGTTTTGAAAATCCGGTACCCTCAAAATTTTTGAGATTGTTGGTTATTTTTGTAATCATGCATGTGATTATCTGACAATGTTTGTTCTGATAAAAAGAAGGCAAGTTGATGCTTAAAGCATGATCTGTGAGTCTATACTTGATTGTGTATGCGATGCTATGTGTGTGTGAGCTTATGTTATTGCATTCATGTATTATGTATGGACTCAGAACTTGCCTTATTACTCTAAGATTTGACTGGTGATGTGGTTGATTGGGAAAGGATCTTAGGCTATTGTTCTTTTAGTGAAGTCCATTTTTGCCTTAATGACCTACCAAATGTAATAGTTTATCCCTTGTTCCAATTATTTGAGCTGCTCATGTACCTGTTGTTTCTTGACACCTAGCTAGCCTAGTCTTGTTTTATGAAAAACCTGATATTGGCCATGGTATATTCTTGAACATGTGAATCTTGATTGAGGCTAAAAGCCAAAGTTGAGGGTGGCTATGAATAGTGCTTCACTTAAGGCTAAACGGCTAAGTTGAGGGTGGCCTTTATTGTGGTAAAGTAATGAAAATGAGGTGGTTGGTTGGGAAAGAAAGAAAGAAATGAAAAATTCATGTGCTCGGTGAGAAAAAGAAAAGAAAAGTTGTCTTGGATTGAAGAGAATAGCAAAAATGAGTTCAAAAATAAGGTACAACTGAAAAGAGAAAGAAAGCACCCAGGAAAAGCTTGAAAAGGAAGAATAAGGGCAGATTTAGTGAAAATGGTTGAGTCATGGAGGTAAGAGTGATGATAAATGTGGTTCAAGGATAACTTTTAGTCACTACTTGCCTAAACTTCCATACCAAAACCCCATGAGCCTATGTTACAAGCCGTTAAGTCATAAAGTGATCCGAATCCACTTTGTCATCAGTCCAAGTGCTGAGTATAGAGGCAAGCTGATGGTGTTGGTCATTATGCATGGATTTCATTTGTGAGAGTGAGAATGCTTGCACAGTCCCTGAATTTTAAATGTACTTTGAGTGAGAAAGAAGAACTTCTTTTCTACGAGGGCATTTGCACTGCATGATTGGCATATGACTAGCCCAGTGATTGTGCATTGTTCACACTCCTTCATTTATCATAGTTGGACTGCCGGATACATCTTTGTGTTTTGGTATGCTTAGTAGCTTTGCAATCAGGTTCTGAAAATGAGAGTTGGGGTACCTGAAATTGGAGTTAAATGATGTACATGCCATTAGAGTAGGTGCTATGTGTTTCTCATTGTCTGCTTAGATTGAGTCGTCGCTTGAGGACAAGCAACAATTCTAAGTTGAGGGTGTTGATGTGCTGTCAAAATACAACACATTTGGTACCTAAAACAAGAAATTTTGCAAGTTCTTACTGCCACTTTTTATGGTTTTTATGTGTTTTTATGTTGTTATTGCAGAAAAGATAGGTTGGCATGATTTTGGGAGAAAATAGCAGATTTTTGCTAAAGTGCAAGACATATGAGCCATCCTACGAGTCATAGCCCAAGCTATGAGTTATAAGTTGCTCTCGTAGTAAGAAACAGTTAGCAAAATGGGTATCTACTAAGTGGAGGTCATCCCTATGAGGCCACTGTACGAGTCGTAGGTCTCACTACGACTCGTATAGGAGGGATCATTGCAAGAAACAGTGATCTAAAGGTTTGGAACAAGAACTGAAGGCCTAGGGTACGAGAGGAGCATACGAGTCGTAGCCTAAGCAACGGCTCGTAACAATGGGTCATAACACTTAAGTCCAAAGTATCAAGTGCTGACTACGAGACCTCCAAAGTATCAAGTGCTGACTACGAGACCTCGATTATGATTCATAGGTAATCCTATGAGTCGTAGCTGTGCGACGTACCTGCTGCCAACTGTCTTTTATATTTAATTTTTATGGTGAAATCTTTTTTGATGACTGAATGCGTTTCTATAGTCCCATATTTAATAATGCCTGAACTCTTTATTGTAAATAGTATAAATACTTAATGATAGGGTTTTAAAAGGGACTTTAGACTTGAATATTTTTGAGAGATTCACTTTGAATATTCTCTCTAGAATATTTCTAAGGTTTAGTGTAGATTTTAGTTTTTACTTTGAAGACCCACTTTGGGGGTTTGGAAAATCACATTGTATTCATCTATCATTTTATCAAAGCTTGTGGTTTCCAACTTGGAGGTGCTTTTGTTCTTCATTGTTTTGGGTAAACTCTCAACTATGCCTTTTACATTCATTATTGTTGATTTTGCTTTAGCCATGAGTAGTAAGCACCCACAAGTTGGGGTTGTGGGAACCATGAGTAGTTGACTTGAAATTAGACTTTGTGCATTTCTTTCATTGGGATTTTACATGTATTGTTTATTTCTCTTCATTAAGATTGATATTTGGTGGTGGTCAACACTAAATCCCGCCTACTATCATGATCCCGACCAAGGTAGTGATAAATTGGAAAAGGGAAGTAGAAGACAAGATTTGATTGATGTGTTCTCGTCTAATCAACCAAACCTAACCAAGCGGAGGTTGACTGAGACAATGGGTAACAGTTAGTTGGCACCCCATGGTTGCCGACCAAGTGCATGGTGAAATTTGACCTTCACCTTCACAAGAGGGTTGGAAGAACCTAAGTTACCGTCCTGCATATGAATTCCCAATTAGGGTTAAGTTGTCTAGGGTAATTGAGTCAACGAATCATGAGGAACACAATTCCCAAGTTGTCCCTCAATTTGATTGTCTTCCCGCATAGTTAGTGTAGTGTTTATTTTTATTTTTGTTCTTGAATCACAACCCCCTTCCCACCTACGTTTAGAGATTTTAGTAACCGATGCTTGAAATGATTGATACTGGATCTCTATTGTCAAGCCTGTATTCCCCATGGATTCGACCCTAACCTCTGGTTAGATTTATTGCTGACTGCGATCATTTTGTTATTGGAGCGTGAACATCAAAGGGGCCCTTATATAAAGTCTTGGTCTCTTAACTATGTGCCACTATAGGTTTATAATATTTTCCTAAATGGGCTTTACTAGTAGATCCATCTGGAACAAGTTCTCCACTTTGTGGGTTCATATATGGTTTACCTTGGCAAGTGGACCACACCTTCTCCGGTGGGGTGTCATGCATCAGGATTCCAAGTAGTAGTTCGCTTGGTCTTATATGTCGGTTAAGGTCTCCTCCCACATATGCATGCTATATTATGCAAGATGATTGTTTGTATGTATATTCTAACTCAAATATTGATCATACGTGTCATATCGAGTTTATATCTATTGATTATCATTATGCATTTAAATATTATGGCTTATGTCGTTGCATTGCACCCCATATACTTAATACATTCCAGTATTAATACATACCTTTTGCCTACATGATCTCACCATGTAGGGACTGGAGCTCCTATTGATCCTCCTCCTCCGCGTGACTAGTCGGTTCATTTGAAGAAGCCTTTGGTGAGTCCAACTCCGTGGATGATATCTATTTTCATTCATGCTTTGTTAGGACTTGACTAACATTTTGAACACTTATCATTGAGGGTGAACTGGGAGATGTCTTGGCCCCCGCTCCATTCGTGGTAGAGGTGTTGTTAGATATTGAGTTGGTGTTGTATTAATGAGCTTGACTCCTATTATGGCTGCGTTTACATGAAGACTTCCCTTAGTCCTTCTTCCCCGCTAATTACTATTACTTGATTGTTGTTTATATTGTTTCTGCAACCTAGGATGTGTATATGATATGCTAAGAGGCTTGCTTGGGGTCCCTTCGAGTTTACCATTCGCTATGTCATATTTAGGCCCAAGGCTTTCGTCGTAACACCTTTAATGCGGGCAAGACATTAAAAAGAAAAAAAAACTCGTCCACCACAGTCCAGTTCTTGCTTGATAGTTGATATTACTTTGTCTTTGTTGTATGCTGAAAGATGCTATCACAAACAAAACGGCTTGCAACTAAGGAAAGATAAATAAAACAGAAATAACTCCTAAGATATGAGAAATCTCCCAAAACCTGGGTCATGAGTACAAAAGAATCTAGATAGCACGGAAGGTAAATACAACTGTCTCAAAAGCAAATATAAAACTATCTCAAAATATCAGATACATAGTCTAAAAGATGAGGAAATAAAAGAGGACCCAAAGATCCATGATGATTCGAAGTCTGAGCCTCACAATTGAGATCTGGATGGTATCGATAATGCTCAAATGGAATGATCACCTACCCTATCCTAAACCCTATGCACGATCTACAGGGAGGAAACAAAGTAGGGGTGAGTACATCAAAATGTACCCAGTAGGTTCAACCGACTGGGTAAGAGAAATTAAAACAAGTATGTAATAACGAAGAATCCTATCACCTGCATCAAAATGGTTAGTAGACAATACAATAGAGTCATAAATAATGGCAATTACAGATGTAACCAATCAAATGATATAATGCAATGCGATGCATAAATGCAATGGTGTCGCAGGCCATGTATGAGGTAAAATCACGACCATCGCAGGACCGATGTACACATTTATCGAGCCGAAGTCACAAGATAGAATCCTAGGGCATTATAGTCCATGTGCTAAGATATATATAATAAGACATCGCAGGTCATAATAAGAAATATCTCGAGGTATCGCAGGCCATAACCATTATCTCAGTATGCATCATAATATCTCAAATGATGTAAATGTGGTGATAAATGTGCATAACAATGCATCTACTTATGTATCCATTGTGTGCATACCAATGCAATCAATTATATATAACATGTGTGCATATCAATGCATCCTAATAGAATTAAGATCTGTACATACCAATGCACCCAGTCCAGTATAAGATATAGGCATAGCAATGCAACAATGGAGCACAAAAAACTAT
>JAABOM020059468.1:0-12781 GCA_011800125.2 Solanum clarkiae
TAGTCAATTTCTTTGCAATTTATTCCAACACTAGTCAATCCTTTTATAATTTCTTTCAAATTTTAGCCTAATAGATCAATTTGTAGTTAAATCTTAAATTCTCAATTCAATTTTTATTCAATTTAAATTATGATTCTCGCTAGTTTAGCTCGGATCGGACCCATCACCCGAATTCAATCTTAATCGCTCATTTTTAATTGGAGGGTTGATATTTAATCTCATATTTTTATTCCTAATTCAATAGACAACCCCTAAACAACCTTTTTTCCAGTGCAGAACCCCGCGAAACACCCACCAACGATCTTTCTCTCCTTGTCCCTTTTCTGACGAAACAGAAACTTATCGCCCCAAAATCATGAATTCTTTTACATATTAATTTTAGTTATGTGCTCAATGATATGAGTTATGCACATAACAAATTTATTTATTCTTTAATTGTTTTTATTAATTGACGCGGTACACACATAGATATGCGTACACTAAACTAGTTTAATAAATATTACATATTAAAAATCATTTTCGTCAGATTTGCTAATACATAACAAACATCCAAATTAATATTCTATAAAGTGTCTCTGAATCACGAGGACACACTGAGACCACTTACATCATTTTCTTCCATACGTTACAATCATCCAAATGTGACCAATGAAGTAATTGATAATCACGATGTCATTTTGCACACATATTAAAAATAAGGTGAATTTTGATAAATAGCCTAGGCTTGAAACTTAATGTGGTCAAATAGCTATATTTTACATAATTACACAATATAACCTTGACTATGTGACCTAGAGGGGAGGGGAAAGGTGAACGAAGATTGAGATGTGTGAATTTTATATGTATATTTGTCAAATTGTATGTGTATATCTATCAAATAATCGTATAAGCATAATTAATATGCATAAATATTTGTATATCTACCAAGCTAGATTGGAAGAAGGAGGAGAGACGAGTGAGAGTGGAGAGAGATGAATTGTATGTGTATATATGTCGAACTAACTATGTATATCTGCCAAAATAAGTGTATATATGCAGTTGGTATACGTTTGTAATAGTATATCTGCAATATCTGCGAGAAATTGTAGAGAGAGAGAGGAAAGAGGAAGAAAGGAGAGAGAGAAAATAACATAAAACTCTAACTATAGCAACAAAACCCTAACTATAAATTCTATTTTTTTCAAACTATAGTTGTATAATGTAAACATATATCATATGTTTGCCTAATTATGTCATTTTCTCTAAAAAGAATAATGCTAAATGGCCATAAAATTTGGCCATAAATGTAAATAGTCTATACATTTTTGGAAAAAGTACACAAAATAGACTTAATTTGAAATTATTTACCCATAATAAACCCAATCTAAACTATTTACCATTAATTGACGCATTACCCAAATTATTTACCTTTCTACCTACTTACTCATTTTTATTTCGCATGTTGACATCATGCTGACGTCAACAAAAATACTATGAAATATACTCTAGCGGTATATATATACCATAACGGTATCATATAGAATGAGCTCAGTCCTTTGTGATACTCTGACGGTACATTGATACCCAATTGGTATATATGATTTTTTTTAAAGAAACAAATAATAAAATTATTAAATCCTAAATTAGTAGAAAATATATTCGTTATATACTCCGTCGGTATATTTATACCATATCGATATCATATAGGATTGAGCTTAATCATTTGTGATACCTTGTTGGTATATGTATACCCTATTGGTATATCATATAAGCAGTGTTGACGTTAGCATAACATCAGCGCGCGAATTTTAGTATTGGGGGGCAAAATTTTAATAGCATGGGGTACCAAATGTAAAGGGGTAGATGAATGTAAATAGTTTGATTTAAAGAGGTACAAGCTTAGTTTTTCTTACATTTTTTAATGTTAAATCTTGCATTGAGTTTCTAACTTTATTTGTCAAAACAAAGTTAAATTAATTTCTTGACACGCCCAAAGTCCCGTTAAGGCGGGCTGGCACCCGTTGCTGATAAGGCTCGGAAAAATCAACTTGTATCCACGCACTTTCTATACAAATTATAAGAGATTTCTACATTCAACACGCCTTTAAGAAAGTAAACAGTAATAACAAGCGAAAAGAAAATACATATGGCTAAGCCATTGGGGCCACGATGTCTAAAGTATGAGACATGACCACACTTTAATTTACATAGTCTAGAAAGCCTCTAGATAAGGAAAAGTATCTGATAAGGGTCGGGACAAGCCCCTCCTCGACTAACTATACAATACAAAAATATAAGTTCTAGACACACAAAGCTCCGAAGCAACCTGGAGCTTGGTAACAACAGCTGGATAACCTGCACTCCTACTAAGGAGATCTACTAACACCCGTACCTGCAGCATGAAATGCAGGTCCCCCGTAAGGGATGTCAGTACGAGATAATGTATTGAATATGTAAGGCAGGAATACTGTATATGACGTAACAACTCAAATGAAACTATGCACTGGTATAAGGATAAAAGACCACCTTTAGTTATACTGTGGGATCATGTACTTTATGTTCTTTTTATTACTTTATCTTTACTGTATAATCTGTGCACAACATGTAATACAAATAACCAACTGATCAGTGGTAAATCTAATCGAGATCGGCCCTGGCTAGGCTTTTCCTTTTACCCCTGGGCTACCCCCGTGATAGGATCAATCCTGGCTAGGTGATTCTTCCACCCCTCGGGTTACCACCCATCAATAAGCAATATACTTTACCTTTCAATTACCTTTAAGATGATTCTTTTGGTGGTCATAGTATTGGAGCTGTAGGACCGCAGATGCAGCATGTGACATGTAAATAATCATACAAGACAACATGACAATGAAAAGAGTATGTTACACAAATAATAAAATGCGTATGAGATGAAACAACTTGTGAACTTTATTTAACAACAAGAACCCATGTAACTTGATATCCACGTATGTATGTAGATTTGAAGGTGACTATGTATGGGAGCATATGAACATGTGAAAGAGTGGAGATACGGTTAATAGTTGTGTCGGAGTTGGTAAGTGTCTTTATGTGCCAAGGAAGAATCTAGATTTCATGCCAAGTAACACGAAATCGAGTAGTCTTACATACCTCGTTGTACGACCTCGTCATTACCTCGAAGTATCCTCCTTTTCTCTCAAGTAGTGATCTATATTATTGTGGGTAATAAAATAAGCATTAGTAATTACTAAACATGTCTTAGCAGTCCAATCTAATTTAAAAATAAACTTCGGGCAGCAACCCATAAGCGTCGACCCAACGACGTTATTTCATCCTTTTCACCCCTAAGTATATGTGTCTACTACCCATTTTATACACATGGTGTATACAACCCAGTTAAGGTCCGTAACATGCTATAAATAGTCCACAATTCCCAGCACACACCAACTCCCCACTACATGCAATCAGGTAGTACAACATTACGTCATTTCCCTATATCTTGACGTCAACAAGTCAAAACTATCCAGACTTTAACCAAACTGTCCTCAACACATCTATACATAAAAACAGCCTTAAAATAGTCCCAAAACAGTACCAGAGCATTCATGAAGGAAGTGAGGCAATAGCCTTCCATCCGTCAGCCCACAAGTTCCAATCAAAATCACACTTAAGATAGCACAATAAAACTCGATTTTAAGTGAAACAAAATTAGGGCAGCAACCTTAGGTTAATATCTATAACTTAAAACATGTTAAGAACATCAAATTCTCTTCATAATCCAGCCTACAAACCATAGAGAAGTCACTAAAGAAAAGGTAAGTGTGCAACAACTTTCTAAGCACATGTTGTCCGACCTATGTTAACAAGCATAACTAGCATATATTTCTTATTTTTCATAGGAAAAGTATACCAAATACATGTATATTTTTACTTACCTTAGCCTTCAAGATTGATTTTTTCCTTTAATAACCCTAGAGAGTTTTATTTGCTGTGTTGTGAAGTGAAGTAAAGAGTAAAAGAAAGTCTTTAGGAAAGCTGAAAATTGTTCCAAAGTGAAATGACTTAAGGGACTGTTTTTGAACCCTTTTAAAAGGTCTGTTTGGCCGAATTTCTCTTGAGCTTTTGACCACATATTAACACATATTAATAAGCTAGTGATGCAGCAGTTTGACCCTCACACTTGGGCCTAAATGGGTCTCAAAATTGATGGACCTTGGCTGCCTATTTTCCTAATTTCTCTTCACTTAGCTTGGGCCCAATTAGTCAAGTGAGTTGTGATGTACTTGGGCCCTTCTATTATTCATCTTGGGTTGTACGTATTGTCCAGTTAGGATGGTAAAACACGGGATAAAGTTACACTCTTAACACAAACTTTTTTCTTATTGGACTTGGACAGATTTGGCGTCGGGTCTCATCTTCATTTAGCTAGAATAGTTTAGCTAAGCATGTAGGTGAATCACCTACTAGCTTCATAAGTCCTACAAGCACCTCACTTCTTTCACCTCGTTTAAGATTGTGATCTCCTTAATTTGACTTAAAACTTATTTACACTCAACCCTCTTCAGTGTTAGACATACATGTCGCCCTCTAATTTGAGATTCAAACATTTTTAAAAATTTGGCGCTAATTTGAAAAGCCATATCACATTTCATTTGCATAGTACTAGTATTATAAGATGTGGAGTGTTACATCCTCTCCCCCCTCCCCCCCTTTAGGAATATTCGTCCTCGAATGTTTGCACGATTGGATAGCTTAACCAAGTTAAACCTTTACTTACACAAACTTTTGACAAAACACTAAGTATTCAATCACATGTACCTATTATTATCCCAATTCTGCATGTTGGACTTCCTCTTTAGCTTCAAATAAGTAAGAGTATTTTGATTTTATCACGTCCTCAGCCCCCCATGTTATCTCTTCTGCTTGCTAGTTTCTCCAAAGTACTTTTACTAAAGCTATTTCTTTATTTCTTAGCTTATTAACTTGACGATCTAGAATAGCAATAGGTACCTCTTTATATGTGAGATCTTCTGTAACCTGCATATCTTCAATAGGAGTAACAGGGGATGAATCACCTATGCATTTTTGAAGCATTGAGACATGAAAAACTGGATGAACCATTGAAAGCTATTAGGGTAAATCTAGTTCATATGCAACATGCCCGAACTTCTTAATAATCTGATATGGCCCTATGTAATGTGGGCTCAGTTATCCTTTCTTACCAAACCTCATAACCCCTTTCATTGGAAACACCTTTTAAAAATACCCGATCCCCTACTGAGAATTCCAGTCCTCTCCTCCTAGTATCCGCGTATGATTTGTGACGGCTTTGGGCTATTTCTAGCCATTATTGTATTACACTAACTTTTTCCACGGCTTGTTGTACTAAATCTAGCCCAAGTAAGGCAGTTTTACCCATTTCAACCATCCAATTGGCCACCTACATTTCCTTCCATACAAAGCTTCATAAGGTGCCATTTTGATACTCGAGTGGTAGCTATTATTATAGGTAAATTACCCAACTACCTTTAAAGTCCAATTCACAAGCCCGCGACATATCTTCAAGTGTCCGAATGGTACGTTCTGCATGACCGTCTGTTTGAGGGTGGAAAGTTGTACTCAAATTCACTTGTGTCCCTAAACTCTTTTGGAAGGACAAGACCCTCGATCAGATATAATGGAGATTGGGACTCCATATAGCCTGACTATCTCTTTGAGGTATAGTTTGGCATATTCTTTAGCTGTATAATTACTCCTGACTGGCAAGAAGTATGCTGACTTTGTGAGTCTGTCAACTATTACCCATATAGAGTCAAACTTCTGAAATGAGTGAGGCAACTCGGTACCAAAATCCATATTGATAATATCCCACTTCCATGTTGGAAGCTTTATAAATTGCATATAACCTCCTGGCTTTTGGTGTTCTGCTTTCACTTGTTGGCAATTTGGACATTGAGCCACAAATTTCGCAAGGTCCTTTTTCATGCCTCTCTACCAAAACATTCCCTTCAGGTCATGGTATATCTTAGTTGATCCTGGATGGATGGAATATTTGGAATGATGGGCTTCTTCCATTGTCCTCTTCCTTAGTCCACTAATATCAGACGCACATAGTCTATTTTGGCAATAAAGTACTCCATTTTGTGTAAGGTCAAAGCCCTTTATCATATACTAGATCACCTTGTCTTTAAGTAGTCGTAGAACAGGATCCTTGAACTGTCTTTCTTTCACCTCCATTACCAACGAAGACTCTGCAGCATTATGCACAACAACCCCTTCCTTTGAAGTTTCAAGAAGGCGACCTCCCAAATTAGCTAGTTGTCATAGATCCTTAGCCACCCCTTGATTTACCACGGCCTGATGACCAATATTTATGATTGCCTTATGACTTAGAGCATCGGGTACCACATTTGCCTTCCATGGGTGGTAAAGTATATCAATATCATAATACTTTATTAGCTCTAGCCATCTCCGCTGTCTTAAGTTTAGGTCTTTCTGCTTAAAGATATATTACAGGCTCTTATGATCAGTATATATGTCAAAGTGAACCCCATACAAATAGTGGCGCCATATTTTCAGAGCAAATACAACCGTTGCTAGCTCAAGATCATCAGTTGGGTAGTTTTTCTCATGTGGTTGTAGTTGTCTAGATGCATAAGCAATTACCCTACCATGCTGTGTCAGTACACACCCTAAGCTTACTCCTGAAGCATCGCAATATACTGTATACCCCTCGGTGTCTTCTAGAAGTACTAGCACAGGTGCAAAAGTTATCTTATTTTTCAGCTCATGGAAGCTCCTCTCACATGCATCATTCAATTGGAACTTGGTTATCTTATGTGTCAACTTTGTTAGAGGTGCAAAAGTAGAAGAAAAACCTTTAACAAACCTTCTATAATAACCTGCCACCCCTAAGAAGCTCTAAACTTTCGTGGGTGTCGTTGGCCATGGCCAATCTTTCATAGCCTCTATCTTTTGTGAATCAACCCTTATTCGCTCATCGAATACAATATGACCCAAGAATGTCACTGATTTTAGCCAAAATTCATATTTAGAAAATTTGGCATACAACTATCGATCGTGAAGAACCTTTAACACTTGTCGTAAGTGATTTTCGTGGTCCTCTTCTGATCTTGAATATACCAAAATGTCATCTATAAATACTATCACGAACACATTCAAGAATGGCTTGAATACCCTATTCATCAAATCCATAAAAACCATTGGTGCATTCGTTAGCCCAAATGACATAACAAGAAATTCAAAGTGACCATAGCGTATTCTGAAGGCAGTCTTAGGTATATCTTTCTCCTTCACCCTCACTTGGTGATACCTTGATTCAAATCAATTTTTGAAAAGCATTTGGCACCATATAACTGACCAAATAAATCATTAATCCTGGGGAGGGGGTATTTATTCTTAATTGTCACCCTATTCAATTGTCGATAGTCGATACACATTCTCAAGGTGCCATCCTTTTTGCGTAAAAATAACATTGGTGCATCCCAAGGGGACACACTAAGTCTTATAAAATCCTTCTCTAATAAGTCTTTTAACTGCTCTTTTAATTCACGAAATTCTATCGGAGCCATTCTATATGGAGGGATGGAAATAGGTTGACTGCCTAGAAGTAAGTCAATACCAAAATCTACTTCTCGTTCTGGAGGTAAGCCTGGAAGTTCTTCAGGGAACACATCAACAAATTCATTCACTACTGGAACTGATTGAAGAGTCAGTGATTTTGCCTCCATATCCCTCATTCTAACTAAATGACATATATACCCCTTAGATATCATCTTTTTGGCCTTAAAATAAGAGATAAACTTACTCTTTGGCACCCTATATTGCCTTCCCATTCAAGAACTACCTCATTTGGAAAGTGGAAGTACACTCTCTTAGTTCGACAATCCACGGTGGCATAGCAAGAAGTTAACCAATCCATACCCATTATAACATCAAATTCCAGCATTCCTAGCTCAATAAGGTCAGTCAATATATCACAGTCACAAACAATTACTACACAGTCATAATAAACCCTTCTAGCTATAATAGATTCACCAGTTGGTGTAGACACTTCAAATGGTTTGTTCAATAATTTGGGTGTTCTCTTAAGCTTCCTAGCAACTATGAGGTGATGAATAATAGTGTAGAACCAGGGTCAATTAATGCATATACATTATGTGAAAATATGGACAATATACCTGTGACCACATCGGGTGAAACTTCCAAATTTTGTCGACTCCCCAGATCATAAGTGTGATTCTTGACTCCACTAGAGCTAGTAACCCCTCTAACACCTCGACCATGACCTGTAGGTGCTTGTTGACCCCTACCTATTGGAGCAACTGACGATGATGATGCAACAGATGATACAGTAGGTTGTGTTATATCACTCGTACGTCTTCTCGGGTAATCTCTCATCATATGCCCTGGCGCACCACACTAATAACAAGCGTTTGTCCCAACATGACATATACCTAAATGACTTCTTCCACACTATTTACAATGTTGCGTAGGGCTCATTTACTGGCCTGTTGACTATCCCGCTGTCTGGGCGCCTTGCCCTTCACTTTTTGGACCAAACTAATTTCTCTTAGACCCCTGAAGTTGTGGTGGAGCACTGGCTGCAGAGTAGGAGGATGATGGCCTAGGCGGTCTATTAGAAAACCGAGGCCTAAGCTCACCTTTGGGTGGTGTAAACTACTCTATAGACCTGGCTTTCTTGGACTGCACCCTTTCTAACTCTTGTATCCTTCTCCTTTGCCAATGATCCTCTAATTTCTGTGCAAAAGCTTGCTTTCTCGCTATATCCATATCTTTGTTCAAGGAAGCAATGGTACAATCTCTGACCAGATATGTATCCAATCTATCCACATATTGATGAACTCTATCTTCCATAATAGCAACTACATTAGGAGCATACCTTACCATGGAATTAAATTGAAGGCTATACTCCCTCATGCTCATATTCCCATGGTGGAGGTTTAAGAACTGATCTGCACGAGCCTCTCGGATCTCTAATGGCAAGTAATGGTCAAGAAATGTCATTTTGAACTCCTTCCAGGTAGTTGGAGGTGCATCTATACCCTTAGATTGCTTCCAAGCTTCATACCACAATATAGTCACACCCTTCAACCTATATGTCGCTAACTCGACAGCTTCTGTACTATTCACAAGCATAACATCTAAAGTTCATTGATACTGATCAATAAAGTCTTATGGATCTTCATTATGATCTGACCCAGAAGGATGGAGGGTCCAAATTGAGGAAGTAGTATATCCTCATGCTAGCTGCCCTATTCGCACTACCTACACCTATAACTGGATCTTCGTGTCTTTGACCTTGGCCAACAACTATTTGAGTCAATAGTTAGACTACATTTCTCAGATCTTGCACGGTCGCATCGATAGGTGGTTCTGGGGGAATTTCACTACTTCATGGTGCATCAGGAGCTTAAGGAGTTAGAGATGTCTGTGACAGAGACTCATCGTGAGCCTCATTTTGTTGTCTCACCCGACTGGGTATACCAACCACCACTTCTACTTCCTTCCCTTTACCTTTGTTTTTATTGGTTTTCGGGCATACTTGCTGTATAAAATAATTTAGGGGTTAGACATAATCCAGGTATTACACTTAGCTCTATGGCACGATCTAAAGAATGAAAAGAAAGTAACAACTTCTAAATGCCATGTAGCCTCTTGCTTATAAATGTGGTGTACAACACATCGATAAACAAGACTCTACATAGACACGACTTTGTAGACTCCCTAGGATGACCCGCTCTGATACCACTTTTGTCACACCCAAAGTCCCGTTAAGGCGGACTGACACCCATTGTCGATAAGGCTCTGGAGAACCAACCTGTATCCACGCGCTTTTTATACAAATTATAAGGGATTTCTACATTCAACACGCCTTTAAGAAAGTAAACAGTAATAACAAGCCAAAAGGAAATGCATATGGCTAGGCCGTTGGGGCCACAATGTTTAAATTATGAGACATGACCACACTTTAATTTACATAATCTACAAAGTCTCTAGATAAGGAAAAGTATCTGATAAGTGTTGGGACAGGCCCCTCCTTGACTAACTATACAATAAAAAAATATAAGCTCTAGACACATAAAGCTCCGAAGCAACCTGGAGCTTGGTAACAGCAGCTGGATATCCTGCACTCCTACTGGGGAGATCTGCTAGCACCCGTACCTGCAGCATAAAATGCAGGTCTCCCATAAGGGACGTCAGTACGAGATAATGTACTGAATATATAAGACAGGAAATACTGTATATGAAGTAACTAATCAAATGAAACTATGCACTGGTGGGATCATGTACGTTATGTTCTTTTTATTACTTTACCTTTACTGTATAATCTGTGTACAACATGTAATACAAATGATCAGCTGATCAGTGGTAAATCTATATCGAGATTGGCCCTGGCTAGGCTTTTCCTTTCACCCCTTGGGCTAGCCCCCGTGAAAGGATCGACCCTGGCTAGGTGATTCTTCCATCCCTCGGGTTACCACCCATCAATAAGCAATATACTTTACCTTTCAATTACCTTTGAGATGATTCTTTTGGTGATCACAATATTGGAGGTGTAAGACTGTAGATGTAGCATGTGACATGTAAATAATCATACAAGAAAATATGAAAATGAAAAGAGTACGTTAAGCAAATAATTAAATGCGTATGAGATGAAATAACTCGGGAACTTTATTTAGCAACAAGAACCCATATAACTTGATATCCACGTATGTATGCAGATTTGAAGGTGACTATGTATGAGAGCATATGAACATGTGAAAGAGTGGAGACATGGTTAATAGTTGTGTCGGAGTTGGTAAGTGTCTATATGTGCCAAGGAAGAATCTAGATTTCGTGCCAAGTAATACGAAATCGAGTAGCCCTACGTACCTCATTGTACGACCTTGTTATTACCTCGAAATAACCTCCTTTTCTCTCAAGTAGTGATCTACATAAGTGTGGGTAATAAAACAAGCATTAGTAATTACTAAACATATCTTGGCAGTCCAATCTAATTTAAAAATAAACTTCGGGCAGCAACCCGTAAGCATCGACCCAACGACGTTATTTCATCCTTTCCACCCCTAAGCATATGTGTCTACTACCCATTCCATATAAATGGTGCATACAGCCTATTTTATATCCGTAACATTCTAGATATAGTACATAATTCACAGCACACACCAACTCTCCACTACATGCAATCAGGTAGCGCAACATTACGCCATTTCCCTATATCTTGACGTCAACAAGTCAAAACTATCCGGACTTTAACCAAATTGTCCTCAACACATCTATACATAAAAATAGCCTTAAAAAAGTCCTTGAATAGTACCAAAGTAGTCATGAAAGACGTGAGGCAATAGCCTTTCATCCATCAACCTACAAGTTCCAATCAAAATCACACTTAAGATAGCACAATAAAACTCGATTTTAAGTGAAACAAAATCAGGGCATCAACCTTAGATTAATATCTATAACTTAAACCATGTTAAGAACATGAACTTCTCTTCATAATCCAGCCTACAAACCATAGAGAAGTCATAAAAAAAAGGCAAGTGTGCAACAACTTTCTAAACACATATTGTCCGACCTTTGTTAACAAGCATAACTACCATATATTTCTTGTTTTTCATGGAAAAAATATACCAAATGCATGAATATTTTCACTTACCTTAGCCTTCAAGATTGATGTTTCCTTCAAGAACACTGGAGGGTTTTATTTATTGTGTTGTGAAGTGAAGTAAAGAGTAAAAGAAAGTCTTTAGGAAAGCTGAAAATTGTTTCAAAGTGAAATGACTTAAGGGACTGTTTTTGAGCCCTTTTAAAGGGTCTCTTTAGCCGAATTTCTCTTGAGCTTTTGACCATATATTAACAAATATTAATAATCTAGTGATGCAACAGTTTGGCTCTCACACTTGAGCCTAAATGGGTCTCAAAGTTGATGGGCCTTGGCTGCCCATTTTTCTAATTTCTCTTCACTTAGCTTGGGCCCAATTAGTCAAGTGGGTTGTGATGTACTTGGGCCTTTCTATTATTCATCTTGGGCTGTACATATTGTCCACTTATGATGGTAAAACACGGGCTAAAGTTACACTCTTAATACAGACTTTATTCACTATCGAACTTGGATAGATTTGGCGTCGGGTCTCGTCTCCGTTTAGCTAGCGTAGTTTAGCTAAGCATGTAGGTGACTCACCTACTAGATTCCTAAGTTCTACAAGCACCTCACTTCTTTCATCTCGTTTAAGGTCATGATCTCCTCATTTTGACTTAAAACTTATTTACACTCGACCCTTTTCAGCGTTAGACATACATGTCGCCCTCTAATTTGAGATTCTAGCACTTTTAAAAAAATTGGTGCTAATTTAAAAAATCATATCACGTTTCATTTGTATAGTACTAGTACTGTAAGATGTGGGGTGTTACATTTCTCATATTTCCAAACTCCATTAATTACTCTTCCTAAAGAAGATGAATTTTTTTTATGTGTATTTTTTTTGTGCATTTATGTGAAAGTTATTGTTGACACCCCATTTTGATCGATCTATAACTATTTTAGATTGTCATTTGATTAAATAATTATTTACACCCAATTTTGACTGACCATTAGCCTTTCTCGGATTGCCATTTGATTAAATATGTATTTTTAAAGCTACTTAATAAAATGAGTTTATTTTTCAATTTTGTACAACAACTACATATTTTTAAATATATTTTTCTAACTTTGAAAATTTGTTGTTATATTTAAAAAAATTATTATTTTTTTACTTATTTTTAATTATTATTATTA
>JAABOM020059469.1:0-12780 GCA_011800125.2 Solanum clarkiae
ACAACAAGTTCATGCCTAACAGGAAACTAGAACAATCGTGAATCTGACATGCTTGCAACTTTGAAATTAGACTCGAATCAAAACAAAATTCATTTATCCAGCAGACCAACATGATCACAGCATCATCAGAGCAGCTTAAATTGGACTTCATACAACAACAATAACAACTTAAAACATTCATCAGAAATAGAAAATTTCAGTGTAACTTATCATCCAATTCCTTATGGATGACACTAAACTCCAGTCAACAACTTCAACCTAATCAATATTACTTCAAAAGATCAATCCCCATTTCATAAGTTGGACCAAAAAAAAAACATGCTTCAAAACAAATTTCAAATACACAAATGCGAGTACAGGGTAAGATGAAACCCAGATGTCAACAGAAAGAGTCAAGTTGAAGACAGAAATTCTCATCTACGACTAACAGACTAAACATTGGCAGGCATATTCATAAGGACACAGAATCAGACTTGGAAATCTGACTATATCGATAGTAGATTGGTTGTGGGAATATAAATGAACCAAAGAAGAACAAGAGTTGTACATTATCTCCAAACAACTCGAAACTAGCTGTAAGTTGGAACGAAAGCATGGAATAGAGATGACAGAACTTAAAGTAGACTGAGAGACCCAAAGTTGAAGAAGAAAACTCGAAATCAATACGCAATGCAGATTCTATTATTTAACAATAAAATACACAACATCAACACGTCACAACACCCTATTAAGGCTCAAAGTTTTGAGAGAAACAAAACAGTAACGAGGTGCAGACGAACTCTATAACACTGTAACCGAACTGTATTCATAGAAAGAAGGAGCCAATAGTGTCGATTGGTTACAGGTATTCATAGAAAGAAGGAGCCAATAGTGTCGATTAGCCCAATAACAAACCACAACGTCACCTAGCTCTTAACAGAGCACTTCCAGTCAGAAACAAATTAATGCAAGTATAGAACTTTAATATAAATTCAACATTCACGTCCGAACCAAGAATACGAAACTCGAAATGAAAAACAAGATTAGGATATTACCTCTATTGAAGCAGCGACTAAGACTTGAGTTTGAGCCGACCTTCCATACCGGATGGAGCTTTGTTTGAGGACGCTCAAGCTCCGAGAGTGAAAAATCCCTTTCTGAAAAAAAAATTGGTTTTTCAAAATAGAAAAACAGAACCGATTTGAGGTCAAGGAACAGCTACTGAAATTGATTTGAGGTTTCTCTGGTTTTTCGGTTATCTACGACTTCGGGAATCAGTTGAGTTTTTGCTAGGATTTTGGATTATCGACGGCTTTTTTCAAATTGGGAAAAGAACATATACGTATAGGGATTTCCAGGGTTCGAAAATAGGATAGTAATTAGGGCTAATTTCCATTTTAATCCCCAAATTCTTTCCTATTTTTGAATCCAAAAAATCCCAAAGGGATATAGCAGCCGTAGGGACGGGGAGGTGGACGGATCGATTTCGAGCAAGAACGAGGAGAGATGGTGACACGTATGTATGGAGTTTGTTGGAGGAACGTTGAGGGAGATTTTGATTTTGGCGTTTTCTGGGTTTGTTTTGCTGGTGAAGAAGGAGAACGATGGTGAGGGGGAGAGAGTGGGCGTACACGTAGGGAAAAGAAGAAGGAAGAAGAAGAAGGGGGTTGGGGGCGCATGAGTGTGTGTATATGTTGAAAGGGAAAGGGATTGGGCTGGGTTTAAGAGGTTAAAGTTGGGCTTGGGTCGGGTATATGAATTGGGCTGGGAATGGGTTTATATAAAATCTGAAGATGAAGGAGTATAAAGTGTAAGGGATTCAATTTAAAATTTGGCCAATTGATTGGAATCTTGGCCAATTAAATTCGATTGACTATAAAATGTAATCAAATTAAATTCGAATGACTAATTCGACTATATGATGAAGTAATACAAATTAACTTAAGAGCTTTTAATATTATCAATCTAAAATAATCAAATTAATTCCGAAATAATACTTCTTAAAATAAAGGCGTATATTTTAAAAATATTTTTCGTATTTTGAAAACTAATTATTTCAAATTGTCAAAATTAAAATCTCCATAATTAATTAGTATTGTGGAGGGTAAAAAATTGGGTGTCAACAGTATTTGTAAAAATTGAATTAAAAATAACTCTATAGTAAATAAAATTGAATTTTTACTCTTTTTTAGGGAGGTTACATATATGCTTAATTGTATTTATTTCAAATATGTTAATTAATAAACCATAAAAATTAATATTAGCAATTTAATAAGTTTAAATAATGAACAACGCAATGAAAAAAATATATGAAAGATAAAAAGTGTTTTAATAATTACATGATGTGTTGTCACTATTTATATAGATTTGATTATGGGAGATGGAGATGAATACGCTTCATTTAAGAACAATATGATAGTTGAATTTTCTTTTTAATATAATATGATTTAATATACTTGAAAATATATCAATCTAAATAATAAAAAATATACTTCAAGATTATCCGCGCATCTCGCGGGCATGTATACTAGTTCAATTAATATGGAACAGAGGGAGTAATAGTTAAGTTATTTTTGAGTTATAAAATAAATTTGAGTGATTTTCTATGAAAATAACTCATAGTTGAGTGACTTTTTGTGAAAAAAATCCTTAGTTGAATGACTTTGAGATTAAAAAGAAAGTTGAGTGACTTTGTGTGGAAAAAACTAATAATTGAGTGACTTTCTTTGAGAATAACTAATAGTTGAGTGACCATTTGAGATATTAACTCATTAAAATAGCTTACTTGATTATCGACAGAATACATTGATTTCTTTAATGAATAACATATTGATAATTAGGATTTAATTTCTATTTTATGTCACGCCCAATCCTCCAATTTTAATAAACTGATAATGTTGCCATCAAACTATAACTTCTTCTCCTTAATGGATTTGGTTTTGGACAGCATATCATTCATACTTATTCTAAGAGTAGGAAGCCCCATAGTTGAAAGTTGATTTATGAAATTACCCTTCAAAAGTTTAGCGTCTGCTTTGACCTTGACTAGAAAAATAGTTCAATCATGTATACAACAGAAGAAGAGGAAGTAAAGAACAAGGACGACATATCGTCAAATCATACTAGTAACTTATCATGTTTTTAATAGAAATCAAGAACCCTTTTTTAAATGCATGATTCCATGTTTTCTACTCCAAATTATCTAATCTATAGTGTGTTAACGTAACACAGAAATAATATTTCTTAGAAAGATAGTTTTGAGCATTCGTTTTCGGTATTGGATTAATCATTTTTGTTAAGACTTGATCTACAACACACTTAAAAGAAACTAGTGCCCCCTAACACGAACAAGAACCAGGTTCTTATAACCGCATCAACCATTTTATAACAACATAGATACTTATCATAGAAAAACCCCTTACTTAAGGGAGAAATGATTGAAAAGTGCAAAAAAGCTCTAACGGTAAGGGAAAAACAAAAATTGCAAGGAAGAGAGTGGAAGGATGCCTTAATAAGTTGTGTTATAAAAGGAGAAAAGTGCAAAAAAGTTCAACATCAAGGGCCTTAAGTGCAAATGCAAATAAAGCATGAACGTCAATGGTGAAAGTACAAATGAAGGAAAATTACGAATATGTATATGTAGTTATAGGCTAATAACTATAAGAATGAATAACAAACAAGTTAACACCTAATTTTAACCTTCCACAATAAAAATTAACTATCAAGCTTCTTCATTGTTTCAATGAATTGAGGTAATTATATTTCAAAAATTCAAAAAAAAAATATTTTAACCTATTTTAGTGATTAATTATCTTTTAATTTTCAAAAATATATTTTTCATATATTTATAATTGCGTACTTAATTATTACTTTTCAAAATCATTCAAAAAAATTTATTTTTGTTTTTGTTTTAGTTTAATTATAAATTATTTGTTAAATTAATTAGTGAATAATCAAATTAATTATTTCACTCTGATAATTTTAAGATCTTTAATTGATTTATTTTTATTCGTCTTTTAGCCAATTAACAAATTAATTCAATTGGCTATACTTTTAAATCCTAAATTGTCCTTAATTGCAATTCCTAATGACCAAGTTTTAAATTCAAAATCACCTCATCTTTAGATCATTGTTTCAACCATTTGGATATGAATTTTTATCCTTTTTTGGACCAAATTTTGGCCCAAAATTGCTCTAACTCGGCTCATTTCCTTTAAAATCGGCTCAATATACCTACAACAACAATACATACATAATTGTATACTAATTCTTCGCGCGATCCTTTTCTTCCCCCCTTTTCCCTTCTTACGCGAGCTCCTTCTTCTTCAGCTTGGTACACCATACACCCAGCACCAACGAAACCAGCACAACATCCCTTTGATCAGCCCCTAAACGACAACATCGTATGTAACACCAGATAAAAATTATCAGAATACCCCTAAATGAGAAATGTACACATAATGCGTCTTCCCAAACTTCGATGGTAAATCCAAGGTTGAAATTTCGATTAGCATGAAAATTTGTGTAGAGGAGTGGTCTTGGTTGATTTTTAGAGCAATCGGATCAAAAGATAATTTTTTGATGCGAAAACGCATTCCAGTAAGAGTGCGCGACATGTCCGCATCACAGACATGTTGCGGATCCACACTTAGATGTGATCCCAACATTTTCTACGGGATTAAAAAATTCGATTGGAAAATTTTTAGCGAAAAATCCCCCCAAAACACCCTAGTCCAGGACGCGGACTAGGTGTACCGAGATAAATTTTTTCTCAATTGTTCGTGAGGGGCATTTTAGATTTTTTTCAACTTATCCTAAACTTAAAATACGATCAGAATAGGTTATTTTGAGTGTAAATAGGTTTTTAATCCCCATTCCTAAGTCTTTCTAAGTTTCTAACAAAGATTAGAGCTAAATAGAAGAGAAGATGACTGAGAATTCAAGAGGATTGAGGAGAGTTCTTATGAGGTTGATTATCAAAGATCCATACCAGGTATGTAAGGCTAAACTAAAACATGGAATTATCCTTCCATGTGCCCCTATTGATGGTAATAGAAAGATTTTGAGTATATTGAGTCTCTATGCATGTTTCTTGAATGTTTTGAAAATTACACATTGTATGTATTTTCGTATGTCGATGATCATCATAAGCTTGATTTTTACTAATTAAATACTTTTCATTAGTGATTGCATAAATCTCATATGTTACTTTATAAAAGATTGCATGAATGAACCTAGGGATTGAGTCTAGAGCCTTGATTTGAGAATGTTGCTTGTGATGGTGGTGTAAGCATGATGAGAGGTTGAAAGAACTTGATGGTCCCAAGAGTAATCATAATTGAACTCTAGAGATTTGTCTACTTGACTTCCTCCTAATGATTGATCTAAGCCTTGAGCTATTGAATGAGAATTGAGTTGATGAGATGATTGATATGATAAGCCAGAAGGCCCAATTGAGATAGAGCTAATGAGATGATGAGAGTCTCTATGAGACTAATTGAGATGGATGGTCTTATGAACATTGAGTCTTGGGAGGAGTATCGATCACCAAAATGAGTAAGAGTTAACTCGCACTCATTAACTATGTCGCTAAGCATAGGTGAGGATTGAACCATTATATCAGAGATTCCCTCTTGAGTTGAAGTCCCTGAAAGCAATAGAGGACTTGAGAGACTAGATCCCTTATGGACCCCATTCGTTCCTTACCTGGAAAGTATGGAATGGCTGGGCAACATCAGCGGGATTGTTATCCAATCACTAGCTTATAAGTGATTGTTATCAGATAAGAGAAACTCTTAAATAGGTCCCACACTGATAGAACTCTGAGTTGATTTGATTGGATGAGGTTGGATGGATATTGATGGGACATTGTCTACTCTTTATTCTCATTTTATATAGACATTTGACATTCCAATTAAGTATGTTGAATTGATGTTGTTCTATACTATTCTACCCATATCTGTTTTATTTATCCATTTTACATACTTGTATATTTCACATACTGACGTCTATTTGGACTGTATCATTTTATGATGCAGAGGTAGGTACTAGAGATCGTCAACAGGCACACCGTTGAGGATCTGTTGTAGTCAGTTGAGTTGGTGAGCTCCCTTACTTTAGACGATCCTCATTTTATTTTCATCTAGCTATAAGAGTCGGGCTTTAGACTAGCTTTACTTTTGAGTTGAGGTAGCCATGGGCCTGTCATTGGCACCAATTGATAGTGATAGAGTCTTCATAGACTGGAGTCGCTATGTTGATTTGAGATTATGTTGAGCAAGTTTCTTTCATACTAGCCTGTTTATTTGATGTGACTACATAAGACTCAGGTTGTCCACTATTTATTATCCTTAGTCTTCTGCTGATTAGTTAGTTATGTTGAATGAGCGAATGTGATGAGGCAAAGTGGTTTGCTTGAGGACTAGCAATAGTCTCTGAGTGTCGGACACGTCTAGGGTATCCTCTCGAGGCATGACACTGTACCCTTTCCCCTCATCCTAGGAAGAGACATGTGTCAAAATCACCTTCCGTGTCCTTCCTTGCCCTTGAAGTGGACAGACGAGAATAATCCATATAATTTGTTGATTTCCAGCTGTTATAAAGCATTTAGATAAGGCTTTGATTTAAAATGGAGGATATTCTCAAAGATTCCATCAGATTTTCCCCCCAAAATGACCCTTTGTGTTTCTATATATACGTAACCCCTGTTCACTGGAAAGGGGTCCAGAGCCTTCTTTATAATCACCTTTTCTTATAAAAAATATAGGATTCCTTGATAAAGGGCTCATTGATCCCTAACGTTTGAAAACAAGAGCTTATAGTTAAGAAATTAGTCTTGTAAATCATTTCGTCTTGGGTGAAAAGCTTTTTGATTTGTAGCTCGTCATCTTCAATTCGTTGCTCTTTAAAAGATGCATGAATTATGTCATATCCGAGTCCTTTTGGGTCTCTATACCTGTATTTTCAGCAAATCCTCGGGTCATTACAGGTCTGGGAAAGTTTTGTACATGATAAGGAAGCGGATATATAAGTTTTGGGACTGTATACACTGATATAAAGTATATATACAGTGCAGTGATACAAGAGGAGTTGAGGCTTAAAAGTCCAACTTTCAACGGTCTTTCTTTAGAAATAGGGCAGAGATAGAAAAAACTACCTAAGTGAAGGCCTTTTAAGTAATATTTACCAAAATTAAATATACTTTTATATATTTTCTAAATATGGGATAGTTATGTGATTTTCCTGGATAAAAAAAGGGAAAAGTACACACCTAATTTGAAATTATTTACCCTTAATAGACCTAATCTAAACTATTTATCCTTAATGGACCCATGACCCAAACTATTTACCCTTAATGGACCCATGATCCAAACTATTTACCCTTAATGGACCCATTTGCCCCTTTTTATTTTGTGCTTGAAATCATGCTAACGTAAACGACTTGAAATAGTTATATTTGAAAAATTCAAAAAAAAAAAATATTTTTGAGCTATTTTTAGTGATTAATCTTTTAATATTCAAAAAATATTTTTCATATATTTTTTAAGTATGTACTTAGTTATTAGTTTTTCAAAATCATTCAAAAAGAAGATTTTATTTTTTTTTTTATTTATTTTAGTTTAACTATAAATTATTTTTGAAATTAATTAGTTATTTCACTTTGATAATTTTAAGAAGCTCTTTAATTGATTTGTTTTAATTCGTCTTTTAACCAATTCACAAAATTAATATAATTGGCTATATTTATAAATCCTAAATTGTCCTTAATTGCAATTCCTAATGACTAAGTTTTAAATTCAAAATCACCTCTTTGTTTTAGACCATGTGGGTCTGATTTTTTATCCTCTTCTAGACCAATTTTTGGCCCAAAATTGCTCTAACTGGGCTCATTTCCTTTAAAACCAGCTCAATACCTACAACAACTGTACATACATAATTATATACTAATTTTTTACGCGCTCCTTTTCTTTCCCCCTTTTCGCTTCTTAGATGAGCTCCTTCTCATTCAGTGAGGTACACCGTATGCCCAGCACTAACGACAACAACACAACAACCCTTTGACCAACCCCTAAACGACAACACCGTACCCTTTCCCCTCATCCTGGGATGAGCCATGTGTCAACATCCCCTTCTTTGTCCATCCTTTCCCTTGAAGTATACGAACGAGATTAATCCATTCAATTTGTTGATTTTCAGCTATTATGAAGCATTTGGATAAGGCTTATTAAAAATGGAGGACATTCTCAAAGATTCCATTGGATTTTCCCCCCAAAATGACCCTTTTTTTTTTACGTATATGTAACCTCTGTACAATAGAAAGGGATCCGGAGGCCTTCTTTAGAATCACCTTTTCTTACAAAAAATATAGAATTCCTTGATATAGGGTTCATTGATCCCTAACGTTTGAAAACAAGAGCTTACAGTTAAGAAATTTGTGCTGTCAATCGATTCGGCTTGGGTGAAAAACTTTTTGATTTGTAGTTTGTGGTATTCAGTTCGCTGCTCTTTAAAAGATGCATGAATTATGTCCAATGTGAGTCCTTTTGGGACTCCATCGCTGCATTTCCGACAAAGCCTCCGGTCATTACTGGTCTAGGAAGGTTTTTTACATGATAAGGAACCCGATATACAAGTTTTGGGGCCAGATTCGCGCTATATATACAATAGAGTGTGTATACAGTGTAATGATACAAGAGAAGTTGCAGCGTAAAAGCCCAATTTTCAGCAATCTTTCATTAGAAACAAGGCAGGGATAAAAAAAGTATAAATTTTATAAATAACATACTATTTAGTCAAAATTCTCGTTATTCCTGAATCTTTTAAAAATTACAAAACATCCTAACTTTTTCCATGTCGAGTGATACAAGAAATTAGCAATTGATACCTAATGGAATATTACTATCAATTTAAATCTATTATATTAAATAAGGAAAATAAACTGACACTTTAATTGTGATTTCTTAAATAATGCTAAAACATTATAATTATTTTAATCAATCCCAACAAACTTTTAACAGTCTGTTAGGTTCAAAATTCAAAAAAGGACAAAATATCTTTATTGATTTCCAGTATCTTTTTTGCGACCACAAATTTAAAAAGAGATTGATAGAATATGAATGTCTCAATCTTGATCTGTCATTTTATTTAGTATAAATTTTATAAATGATATACTTGTCACGATCCAAGCCCAGATCCTAGAAGTGACATGTCAAATGAGGAACCCGAAGGAACCCCAAACAAGCCTCTTAGCATATCAATCATACATCCTTGGTCGCGGAAGCAAAATGATAATCAACAAGAGATATAAATAGGGAAAATGGGACTAAGGGGAGTCTTTGATAACCATTAAACATTCAAAAGTCAAGATCATAGCATAGTTACATCACTTGTTCCAACAACACCTCTAGTATAGATAGGGCGGGGACCAAGACATTTTCTGAGCTCACCCTCATAGTATCAAGAGTTCAATGTAAAGAGATAACATAAGTAAAAGTATCATAGCTAGTATCCCCGAACTTGAGGACTCGCCAGAGCTTATCATCAAAGCACCGAACTAGCCACGAGGAGGATGATCCAAAGGTGCTCCGATTCCTACCTAGTAATATCACGTAAGCATAGAGTATTGGTTAGTAAGTTGGAAAGTACTAAGTATTTGGGATGCAATGCAACGAGAATCATAAGCCACGTATAGTCAAGATGTATAGTCATAGTCAATAGATAACATAATATGAATATGACATGCATGATCAATGTTTTGAGTAAAACATGTTTTTAAATCATAATCAATGAACATAAGCTCAATAGGGAATATATATACTCAACCTTACACAAGCATGCATGAGAATGGCCAAGTAGTTACCCACTCACCTTACGGTATAGCCTTTTTGGAAAGTGTTGCCAATACCCCTACTTTACGACATAGTCTTTGAGTAGGTAGTATGAGATGCCTCGTACCTTACAGTACAATCCTTTCGGTAAGAGTCATGATTGATCCTACCTTACGACATGACCTCATCGGTAGAAGTCAATAGGTATCCTTGCCTTACAACATAATCTATTCGGTAAGAATATGGGGTGCACTTACGTTACGATACAATCTCATCGGTAAGAGATATCTTACCTTACGACATGTCCATTTTGGTAGGTTGTCCCTAACTTACGATATAATCTTTTAAGTAGGACCCATGAGTTACCCTACCTTACGGTATGCCATTTTTGGTAGATTATCACTACCATATGATATAATCTTTTAAGTAGGAACTATGAGTTACTCTACCTTACAGTATGACCTTTTCGGTAGATTATCCCTACTTTAAGATATAATCTTTTAAGTAGGAACTATGGGTTACTCTACCATACAGTAGATTAGCCCTACCTTACGATATAATCTTTTAGGTGAAAGTACATAATAGCTCATCAAACCATCACATCAAAGGATCATACAAGGTGTGGTCAACTTACAACACTATAGATACTTTTCAAGAAATCAACATATAAATACAAGCCATTAATCATTATAAAGTTACTTAAATCATAAATCATGCAATAGAACATCAATAACTCAAGAACCCTAAACTGAACATTTTATCAAACACTTGATGGGTATGTAATGCTAGTGTAAAATCATGCAATCCAAGAGTGAAATTATGTGAGAAAACTTAATGTAAATCAACCCATCAAGACTTGGTAGTACACTCATGCATTATACAATGAAACCCTTCATCAAATCTCATAATAGAACATAGATTGAAAGCTCAAAACATGCTTAAACAGTCACGCTTTTATGAAACCCCAACATAATTCATAACCAATTCATAATAAAAAATTTCCATAGATAAATTAATTTGAAATCATTCAATTTAGTCAAAAAGGAAGGTTGGGCACCATGGGTGAAAGGATCCAATGGTTGAAACCCACATACCTCAACTTTGGAGATTTCCTTGATGAAGATTTGAATGAGAACTTGAAGCTTGAATGAATTCCTTAAGATTCGAAAGTGAGTTTGGGATACTTGAAATGGGTGAAATATTTGGCTAAGTGTTAGAGAGGGTTTTGGGAATGTCTTGAATGATATTGGGTTGAAAATGACTAAGTATAGGTGTTTTTACGCATAGGAAGGCTTAGGCTCAAGACCCCAAGGCCTTGGACCAAAACAACAAAAATTTGCTACAAATAACACTGGTCTGCGCCCTGGCCACGTCGCGCCATGGGTGTGGACCCTCACTAGTTTCATAAATTTTTGAAAATCAAATTTTTGCTACAGTTGCTCTAAAATCGGAGTTATACTTATTTTCCACTCAATTTTCCCCTGATCACGAATATGAAGTCAGTTTTTTGATATCACGCATGAATTTTGAGATATGTGAAAATTATGATTATGGACATTTTCGAGCACTTTCTGGGGTCGTTTCAATATCCCTCCTTGGGAACATTCGTCCCGAATGTCAAATAAGCGTATATAAGAGAAGTAAGCAAGATAATCTATGCCCACACAAGAATGCAATAACGCTCTTAAACGTCATTTCAAAAAGAATCTCAACATAAGTGTAAAAATCACCATGAACTTGTCAATTTAAACATGAATGTATGCAAATGACATGAGAGCTGAAACTTAAGACTTGAAATTATAGAAAGGCTTAGTTTTGTTGGTTTAAGCTTGAATAGAATGAAAGAGGTACAAGTGTCACTTCTTCATGCCCGCTCCAACTTCCCAAATGGCGCTTTCAACTTGTTGATACTCCCAAAAAAACCTTGACGAAGGCTACAATTATGATCCTCAACCTGTTCACATGTCTACACAACACCTCCACTGTGATCCTTTCATAGGTAAACCCATCCTCCACAACACCTACAACCTCAAAGAGTCCTATAACACTTGGGCCACCAACACATACCCTCAACATAGATACATAAAAGACCGGACGAACTCCATCCATTTCTATAGGCAAATTCCAATTCATAAACAACTTTATCAATCCTCCTCAACACTCTATAAGGACCCACAAACCTTAGGTTCAATCCCCTTTCTTTCCACACCGGATCACACCCTTCATGGGTGGAACTTTTATGGAACCCGATCATCAACACAAGCACACATAGCCTACCGTAATACCTAAGAACACCATCTCTCTCTTGGAGAAAACCTCCACTTCAGCACCTTCCACCAAAGAATTCCACTCTAGCAAGGCGAGGCCATGGTCTTGCTCTAACTTGACCCCTTCAACTAAATAAGATTTGGAGCCATCAAAACCACTACACACCGCTCTCAAGTGACTTACAAGCTCTTCTTCATTCCAAAAATAAATCAATATACCATCCACAAACTACTACACATGTACCAACGTAGGGTTTAAAGACCCTATTCATGAGATCCACAAACATAGCCAGGGCATAGGTCAAGCAAAATACATTACCTCAAATCCAAAATATCGGAAAAGACAGCAAGAAACTCATTGACTGTCGGAGTTGACTCAACATCCCTAACCCTTTACAAGATGATAAATGCAACCCTCAAAGATCAATTTAGGCCTAAGACAAGAAATGAATCTACCCATACTTACCACTTTACAATCTTCCCACTCAAGTGCGAACTCATTAGGAAATTAAAATTTAACTCTATGGATTCTACAACCAATGGAAGCATGATATGCATGTAACCCAACCACCCTAAGAACAAACTCAAATCTACCATGCCAAGTTCAAAACATCACAAAACAACACTTTATTGTCACGACCCAACCCAGGGGCCGTGACTAGTGCCGATTGGGCACCCGAACAATACCAAATCAAATTCCCAATCAC
>JAABOM020059470.1:0-48270 GCA_011800125.2 Solanum clarkiae
AATAATCACTAATTCACATATAATAAATCTCCCTCATTAATTCTCAAATCAAATATCACCATAGGATAATTATCTAATTCAAAATATTTTAATCAAAGCCTACATAAATCGTTCTCAACACCTTACACAAGAAGTACAAGATTCTATAAACTTAACAAAGGTTAAGAAATCCACTTGCCTTAGCCAAAGAGAATTAATCAAGAACTTGAGCCTTCCCTTTCCGAATGGAATTCATAGCACCACAATATAATTAAATAAATTATCACAATAAGATTTCAAAACTAACAATACTTAAACTAATGGTATGCACAATATGGGGATAAGGTCGACTAAATGGAGGATCAAAAGAACTTGCAGAAGGGCAATATATGAAACATACATATACTTGAGTTACTTCCTGGAAAGAATAAATTTTTAAAACTACCACTAGCTTCCAAAAATCAACATGCCACTTTCATTCCCATACCAATTGTAATTAAGGAATATTATAAACATGTCATGCACCCACTCATTATACTATATAACTATCCACTAAATTCCAGCAACAATGTTGGAATATTTCCAAGAACCACCAGGTGTCCTTAATTACTTTCTTAAACCCAAAACGTGTCCAAGAAATCCAATCATATACATTGTCCTCATCCTCACTCTTAAGGATTCTATAACATTAATGGTATATAAGTGTTTATGCCAACTTAGCCACAATTTAAAGTGAGGGATTACCTGCAGCAGTCGGCGTCCTTCGTAGCTGCACCGTGAGGATTCTCTCTTCCTCTTCTTCTCTTATTTTTTTTTAACTTAATTATGTATTAAAAGAGTTAAACCCTAATAACTAATTTTTACTATATATACCAAGTGGTATAGGATATTTAATAAATTATCACTTTAGTCCCCCAATTAAACTAATCCTAAAAGTTCACTAATTTAATTTAAAATATCTAATAATGTAGTTTAGGATTTTGACTAAATTAATATTTAACCCACTAATTAAATCAATCATCCAGATTTACCCATAAATTAAATAGTCATAGTTATTGAATAGTCCAAAATATCCATTTAAATATTTCAAGATAGATCTTGTAGGAATTCAAGAGCACAAATTCTCAAATTGATCCAGAGGGTCATTACATAAGGTGGATCCTAAGGAGATGGAGGTGGTTAGAAATTGGTCTAGACCTTTGAACCCATCGGATATTAGAAGCTTCTTGGGCTTAGCAGGTTATTACTGCAGATTCGTAAATGAGTTCTCCTCTATTGCTTCTCTTATGACTAAGTTGACTCAAAAGAAGGCTAAATTTATGTGGACCGATGAGTAGGAAAAGAGTTTCCAAACGTTGAAGGATAAGCTTGTGTCTGCTCCTATCTTGTCACTGCTGGAAGGGTTAGAGGGGTTTGTTGTGTATTGTGATGCCTCAAGATTTTGTTTGGGGTGTGTTTTGATGCAAAATGGTAGGTAGCTTATGCCTCTAGACAACTTAAGGTGCATGAAAAGAATTACCCTACCCATGATCTTGAACTGGCCATCGTAGTATTTGCTTTGAAAATTTGGCATCATTACTTGTATGGGATTCATGTTGATGTGTGTACCAATCACAAGAGTCTCCAATATGTATTCACTCAAAACGTCCTCAACTTGAGACAAAGAAGGTGGTTGAAGCTCCTTAAGGATTATGATATGAGTATGCATTATCATCACAGTAAGGCTAATGTTGTGGCCGATGATTTGAGTAGGGTGTCTATGGGTAGCCTAGCTCATGTTGATGATGGTGGCATGGAGGTGGCTAGAGAGGTCCACGATTGTCTAGATTGGGGGTTAGATTGGAAGGGGTTGACAATGGTGGTGTAGTGGTGGTTGATGGTTCTAAATATTCATTGGTTGGGAGGTAAAGGCAAAGCAAGATCTTGTCCCCGCCTTGTTAGAGTTGAAGACCTTGGTGAGAGATGGTAAGGTGGAGGTTTTCTTCCAATGGGGAGATAGTGGCTTTAGGTACCAAGATGGGCTATGTGTGTATAAAGTTGAAAATTGAGCTCAAGGGGTGAGGGTCTTTATTGGGAGTTGAGGAGAATTTGTAAGGTGGCCTATTAATTGGAGTTGTCCATTGATATGAGTATGATTCATCCGGTCTTCCATGTATCTATGTTGAGGAAATGTGTGGGTGACCCAAGTGCCATTGTTCCTTTGGATGTTGTGGGTGTGATAGAAGATAATTTGACTTATGAAGAGGTACCAGTAGAAATTTTGGATATACAATTGAAGAGATTGAGAAACAAGGATGTAGCTTATATTAAGGTCCTTTGGAGGAATCAACATTTTGAAAGTGCCACATGGGAATCCAAGGAAAACATGAAGAAACGACATCCCTATCTTTTTCCAATCTACTTAAGCCTAAGGCACTAGGTTCTTTCTTTTCTCAAGTGTTCCTAATCTTTCCAATTCTTGAGTCTCATGGCATGACAGGCTTACATGTGCCTTAAAATGATTTATGTGATGCTTTGAATGATTTGAACACATTTTGGCATGAATTTTAACTACTTTATGATTTTCAATAATAAGTTGTGCATTGAATTATATGGTTGGGAGTTTCGTGTTCTAAGTCAAGTCTTTCAAGCATTGTTCTTCCATATTCGAGGACGAATATTCCCAAAGGGGAAATATTGTGACACCCCGTAACTCCATACTCACATCACTACTAAAAATGCCTGAAAATCGACAGAAAAAAAGCGACGGATTATTCACTCAAAAAAGCGACGGACTAAGCGACGTCTTCCGTTACTTTCTTATTTTTATTTCTTTTTAAATATTTTAATTAAGAAAAGTGATAGACTGCAACTATAAGTCCGTCACTTTTTTCGCGGAATTTTTCGAAAAATTTTATTTTTTTAATTTTTAATATATTTATATAAATTGCAACAAACACAGTGACAAAGTCCATCGCTTATTCTTTTTAAAAATTAAATATTTAAATATTTTTATGGTGTGAATTTTAATAAATAAATAATAAACTTTTTAAAAAAAATTGCGACGAATAGAATGGCATTGTTCGTCACTTTTTTATTTTTTAAAAAATAAGTTATTAATTAAATAAAATAATTAATTTTTTAAGTGGAGAGACGAACTTGGGAACGTTGTCCGTCGCCCCCAAATTTGAATATTATTTATTGACCCGTCTTTTTTCTCATTTCCTAAATCAAAATTTTAAAAATTCCCCTGACCCTCCCTCGTCTCTTCCACCCACTGGCCATTTTCAGGCTGCCGCTGCCTCCTCCTCCACTCCGTCGGCAGTAGTCTCGACGTCGTCCAGAGGTAAGTTTCCTCTGTCTCCTCTTTTTTCTCCTCTTTTAATTTGTTAGCTTTTATTTATATATTTTTAAAAAAATTATATAATCTTGAATTGTTTGTTAATATTATTTATATATACGTTGTTGTCATTGTTATATTGTAATATTGATTGTGAATTAGTGAAGAAAATTTCTGTTTTGATTTTAGGATTTAGTTTAAATTTGGTATTTTGAATTAGTTTGTGATTTGGGGTTTTTTTAGTTTGAATTAATGTGTGTATTTGAAGTGATTATCGTTGTTGGAAAGTGTATTGAAGTAGGAATTTGTGAATGAGTTTGAATTAATTTGTGATTAGGGGAGTTCTGTTAGTTTGAATTAGTTTATGATTTGGGGGATTTTGTTAGTTTGAATTAATGTGTGTATTTGAAGTGATTATCATTGTTGAAAAGTGTATTGAAGTAGGAATTTGTGAATGAGGTTGAATTAGTTTGTGATTTAGGGGTTTTGTTAGTTTGGATTTAATGTGTATATTTAAAGTGATTATCATTATTGGAAAGTGTATTGAAGTAGGAATTTATGAATAAGCTTGAATTAGATTGTGATTTGGGGGGTTTTGTTAGTTTGAATTAGTTTTTGATTTGGATTTTATTAGTTGGAATTAAAGTGTAGTATTTGAAGTTACTGATATTGTTGGTTTGAATATTTAAGTGTGAATTTGTAAATGTAGATTCTTGGATTGTAGTTTAAATTGGGTATTTTGAATTAGACTATAAATCAAATTTTCATGTATATAAATTCTGAACTTTAGTATTTTTTATCATTGTAGGATATGTTCGACCTGTGAAGGTTAGCCCATCGACCCGTCAAGCTAATCGGAAAAGGTAAATGTATTTTACTTGGAGTTTATATACTTGCAAAATTGAATTTTAGTACTTTTATTCTTAGAAAAATTAAGTTATGCCTATTTAAAACATGAATTATTATATTTTAAGATATTAAGTAAATTTTAATTAGTTGTGAATTTTTAGTTGAATATGATTTAGAACTTGGAGTTTATATACATGTTAAATTAAATAGTACTTATATACTTAGAAAAATTGAAGTTATGCCTATTTGAAACTTGAATTAGTATATTTGAGGATATGAAGTAAACTTTAATTAGTTGTGAACTTTAAGATGAATATAATTTAGAACTTGGAGTTTATATACTTGTTAAGTTGAATTTTTGTACTTTTATACTTAGAAAAATTCAACTTATGCCCATTTGAAACTTGAATTATGATATTTTAGGATATGAAGTAAACTTTAGTTAGTTGTGAACTTTAAGTTAAATATAATTTCGAATTTGGAGTTTATATACTTGTTAAATTGAATTTTACTACTTTTATACTTAGAAAAATTCAACTTATGCCCATTTGAAACTTGAATTATTATATTTTAGGATGTGAAGTAAACATTAAGTAGTTCTGAACTTTAAGTTGAATATAATTTAGAACTTGATGTATATATACTTGTTAAATTGAATTTTAGTACTTGTTACACTTATGCCCATTTGAAATTTGAATATACTTGAAAATTTTTTGTAGATGGATAATCGTTTGTGGATGTATGACATGTATTGTAAAAATGATGGTCAGCTGAAATCTACATTTATTGACGGTATTAGAACTTTTATCGATCATGCAATGACACTTGATAGTTTTATGAGAAATCAATTAGTTAGGTTTCCTTGCAGTGCATTTAAGTGCCTAAAATTCTTTAGTCCAGATGAAATTATTATGCATATGTATCGTAAGGGATTTAAGCCCAGATATTTTGTGTGGGTAGATCCATAGAAATAGATGGAAAGAATGGTGTATTTTATAATACGATGCCAGTGGATAAATATAATATGTTTGTACCATATGGTCAGATTAGATTTGAACCTGATAGGAATTAACATGACACATTTCAACATGATAGAGTTCATGAAATGATTAATGATGGTTTCGGAGTTAAGGGGGGATGGAACTTGAACAATTCTTTAATGAATCTCTTAATGAAGAAACTAGATGCTTCTATGCAGAATTAGAGGAGGCTAGTCGTCCATTATGTGAGGGGAGTTCGCATTCCCAATTGTCTGTAGTAGTTAGATTAATGAATATTAAATCGGATTGAAATATTCCTAATGCGGCTACGGACTCAATGGTTGATCTCTTGGGTGAGTTGGTTGATCCTGAGTTAAACATACCCAGGAGTTTCTATCAAGCAAAGAGACTTGTTTCCAAATTAGGATTGTCACATCATACAATTGATTGTTGTGTTAATAGCTGCATGATATACTACAAGGATGATAGTAAATTGGAAAATTGTAAGTTTTGCGATGATGCTCGTTATAAGAGGAGTCCAGTCGGAAAAATGGTTCCAATTAAGATGATGCATTATTCACCTCTTATTCCTAGACTAAAGAGATTGTATGCATCGATGAGGTCTGCCCATATATGAGATGACATCGTAAATATAGAAGGTTGCCTGGTGTCTTATCTCATCCATCTGATGGGGAAGCATGTAAGCATTTTGATAATGTGTACCCTGACTTCGCTTGAGAGCATAGAAATGTTAGATTAGAGTTGTGTGCAAATGGTTTCACACCATTCTCTAATTCTGTCACGCCTTATTCTTGCTGGTCTGTATTTCTTACTCCATATAATCTTCCTCTAGAAATGTCCATGACAAGTCCATTCATATTTTTAAGTTGTGTTATTCCTGGTCCCCGCAATCCAAAAAGTTTAATTGATATTTATCTACAACCATTGATAAATGAGCTTAAACAACTATGGTTTGAAGGTGTAGTGACATATGACATATCACCTAAGTAGAATTTTGTTATACATGCTTGTTTAATGTGGACTATTAACGATTTTCCTGCATATGGTATGTTGTCTGTTTGGATGACTGTCGGAAAGCTTGTTTGTCCTTATTGCATGGAGCATAGTAAGGCTTTTACCCTAAAGCATGGCCAGAAAAAAATTCATCGTTTGATTGTCATCGTCAATTCTTGTCAATGCAGCACGAGTTCAAAAATATAAAGCATGCATTCAGAAAAAACAGGGTTGAGAATGATCCTCCATCTCCATCGTTGATAGAGAATCAAATTTGGGAGAGAATTTCTCATTTGCCTAAAGTTATAGATTGCCCTGTACATGAAAGACTTCCCGGATATGGCATTGAACATAACTGGACCAAACAAAGTATATTTTGAGAGTTGTCGTATTGGAAGGATAATCTTTTGTAAAACAATCTTGATTTGATGCATATTAAGAAATTTTTTTTTGAAAATTTGTTCAACACAGTAATGGATGTCAAGGGGAAGACAAAAGACAACCCAAAAGCTAGAATGGACTTATAAGAATATTGCAGGAGGAGGGAATTGTGGCTGCATGAACTATCAAATAGTAAAATTGTAAAGCCCAAAGCTAGGTTTTCATTCACAATGGCTTAAAAGAGTGAAATAAGTGTGTGGGTGAAACTTTTGAGGATCCCAGAAGGATATGCTTCAAATTTAGGCAAGTGAACAGATCTGAATGAAGGGAAGTTGATAGGTATGAAAAGTCATGACTGTCATGTATCCATGGAAACTTTGATTCCTATCATTTTTCGCCATTTACCTAAAAGGATATGGAAGCCTATATAGAGATAAGTCTTTTTTTTAAAGATTTATGTTCTAGTCATTTGTTGAACATTAGTTTAGATAGGATGGAGGAAAATGTTCCTGTTATTATTAAAAAACTGGAGAAAGTCATTCCATGTGTTTTCTTCAATGTGATGGAGCATTTTCCAGTTCATCTTGTGAAAGAAGCCCGTCTTAGTGGTTTTGTTCATACACGGTGGATGTATCCATGTGAGAAGTAATGATTATTCTTACATAAGTAATTAAATCTTTGTATAATCTAATCATTCTTTAATATATTTGCATTCTTACATACATATATACATAAAAATAGAAGCTGCAAATGATCAATTAGGCAAAGGGGACAGATTCAAGGGTCAATTGTGCAAGTTCATCTTCACAGAGAAACTGGTGATTTCTACTCCTTTTACTTTAGGGATAAAGTCCCTTATAGGAGTAATAGACCAACTCATAATGATGAGGGTGATAATGATCCTATGTTTCCACCCATTTTTTGTTTTTAATCAAAGTGGATGAGAATCTAAAAGGCATGGAAGATGAAGTCCCACTCATATGGAATACTAATCAGCTACGACCCATATTTTGCTTAATTATCCTGAAATTCAGCCATATGTTGAGTAAGTGTTAAATTATGTTAACTTTCAATTATAAAGTTAAAATTGAGAAATAACTCACAAAACATGTGTTTGGTCAATAACAACTTTGTAAACACATGGGGCAACTAAGCTATATTCAAGATTTTCAATATGGTTAAAAAGTAATGTAAGTGTGAATGTTTAAATATATTCAATCGATAAGTATAACGTATTCACTTTATACCTAATTGTATTATCTTTAATACAATGTCTAGATTTATAATGAATACTTAAATGTCGAACATTCACTATTTGTAAGAAAGATCGCACTAGGGCCTGATTCTCAAGTTGATACACTCCATAAGTACTGTATCAATAGTTTTAAGTTTCAAACTGAGGAATTTTCTATACATAAGAAAACCAATAACAGTGGTGTGTATGTTTTAAGGTGATGTTGACGGTAATGGCCATACTATTGAATATTTTGGTGTCATTCAAGAGATTGTTGAACTAAGATATTCAAGCTGGCCTAAGAAAATGATCGTATGGTTTTGGTGTAACTGGTTTGATCCATCACAAAGAGGCACAAGGGTAGACTAACAACATAACATTGTTGAAGTTAAACATACTAGATAATACGCAAGTTATGACCCTTTTATTATTGCCATAAATGCTAAGCAAGTTTATTATGCTTCATATTCATTGCGTAGAGATAAGGCTGATTGGTGGGTTATTATTACGACAAAGCCTGTGAGTAGAAAAGAAATTGAAAATATGTTATATGTGGCGTACCAAAATGATATCGCACTTGTTCAACAACAAGTTATTGAGTTGGAAACCACACTAGAATATCCTCCACAAATACTAGAAAAGGTTTATGATGATGAGCTTGTAATATCAAACATTGAGGAAGAAGTAAACAAGGAATATGAATCATTTGAGGAGGAGGAACTGGAGGACAATGAATATGAAACAACTGAGGAGGAAGAATTGGTGGATGATGAAAGTGAAAGAAGCGAGGAGGAATATAGCGATATATTATAACTAGCATGTACGTTATTTATTATGCTAACATTAAATTTATTTAAATATTTTTTATATATTCAATTATTACTTTACATACAAATGTCATCTTGTGGTGATGGTCATAGACCTTGAGATCATCTTGGGGCAAGCAGTTCTAGTTAGCGCAAAAAGAAAAAAAACTAGGGCACTTATTGATCCTAAGGATATTCCAGGACATATTTCCTCTGCACCTGATCTCCCCAGGTGCACAACTACTTCTCCTACCATTGAGGTTGTTCCGTTTAGGACTATAGATCTTCTGACTTACATAGCCAGTTTCGGAGACCACACAACACTTCTTCCTCATCATAGACCAGGTTCACTTCATTTGACCAGGCCATGCTGCTACCCACAATTACTCTTCACGACCTCATAGATTATTGTCTTCAGGTACTCCATCTCTGAGTGTTCAGTCTCCCTCATCTCATTCTCCTCACCTATCATCCCTCAGACATAGAGATTCTAGTGAAAAGGCTATCACTCCTCTATTGACTCAGAATAATGTGCATCTTTCGGCATCAGGTTCACCAGCTTCTGCTGCTACTCTTCAGGCAACTCCTGATGTCACCAAGTCAGCTCCTGGCCAGCGAGACAGGCTTGGAGAGTTCTGATAGTGCCTGGTGGAGCCTCATAAGTTTGTTCTTCCAATTATTTATTTTTTGCTACATTACTTAATATTCATGAACTAATATATTTATTATTTGTGTTGTAGGTGGCATCCATTGAAGCATGTTGCCAAGGCCTTAAAAGAGTGTGTTAGGAGACTATTTAATGAGCCATATCACTCCTGGGGAGAGATTCCATACAAAATTTGTCAGGCCATGTTTAATGAGTTTAAAGTATATAATTAGTTTACATATTTATTTTAAGTTAATTTTATTACTTATAATATACTTTATCTAACTAATTATATAACACCTTTCTTCTTATTTGTTCAGACTATGTGTACTTGGGACAAAAAGTACAATATGGTCATGGGGACCACATTTGAGAGGAAAGCGAGCTCCAAACTATCTAGCTGGCTCAAGAAATCGCGAGATGATGGAAAGACCAGGGGTTGGTTGCAGCTACACGTATATGAGGAATTGTGTCGGTATTGGGACACTGAGGAATTCAAAGCCTTGTCTGACTAAGTAAAAAAGGCTAGAGCGAGTCTGAAGGGTGGCTCGTTGCACACTAAAAGTGCAAAGAGTGTTGAGAGTATTTCTCGGCAGATGGTAAGATTTTTAAATTTAAAGTTTAAATTCATAATCTTAAATACTTTTTTTGATTGAATATTATTTCATTAATTATATTATCAAATTTTTATAGGATCAAGAAATGGGACAGGTTCCATTTCAGAATAATGTTTTCAAGAGAAAATCATATTCGAAAGAAGGATAATGAGTCAGACCCGGACATGTGGGTCGAGCCGAGGGCTGAGCAAGCTTACGTAAGCTTCTTAACACTTATATATATCTATATGCAGCAAGAGTATGAGCGATACGTTTATGATCTTGGAGATGATGTTAACCTTACGCCTGAGCTATCCCAACAAATTTGGACTGAGAAAGTAGTTGGCAGAGTCAGAAAGGTCGGATATATGGGATGGGCTCTAGTAATGACATATGACGAATCCAATCAGGTTTAGAAGGCATTGCATCTTTAAGAGAGGCCGAGGCCCTTGATCAGGTTCAGTTGGCTGTCATGTCTCAGAAAATGTAAGAACTTTCAAATGCATTCGCTGCTTCTGAGGTAAGGAGGGTTGAACAACAAAAAGAAGTGGTACAAATCAAAGAACAAGTGCTCAACCTCCCCCGTAGGCCTGTACCACATCTTTCTGGTCCCAAATATGATAGTGAAGATGATGAGTTTGTTGAGAATAGTCCCTAGGTTCCTTTTAGTTATGTTTTTGACAATTTAATTATGTTTGGACACTTTAGTTATATTTTGGTTATGTTTTAATTGTTGAATTTTATTCATTTTTAATGTTTGATTTTGATTGTTGTTATGTATTTTATTGTTAGATTTTATTCATTTTTAATGTTTGATTTTTATTGTTGTTATGTTTGATTTTAGTCATGTTTGGATAATTTAATTATGTTTGGACACTTTAGTTATATTTTGGACAATTTGATAAACTTTATGATGGTCTAAAATATTATAATTGTTGGATTTTATTCATTTTTAATGTTTAATTTTGATTGTTGTTATGTATTTTATTGTTGAACTTGTTTTTGCTGCTATTGGATTGCTTATTTTGATTGAAATTGAATTATTTTTTAAAATGCAGGTGGACAGCAGAAACTACAGGTTTCTGCCGTAAAAAAAAGTAGAAAAAGTAACGGACTGCGTCCATAAGTCTGTCACTTTTCTACAATTATTTTTAAAAAAAAAATTCAGAAAAATGATGGACTGCGTCCCTATGTCTGCCACTTTTCTCGAATTATTTTAAAAAAAATTCAGAAAAGTAACGGACAAGGCCCATAAATTCATTGCTTATTATAATTTATTTATAATTTATTTTTACGTATTGCAATGTACAGGTACCTCATGTCCGTCGCTTCATTTTTATAACAATAATTTTTTAAAGATGCGACCGACAGGGATCCCAAGTACGTCGCTTCTTTAATTTTTTTAAAATAATTTTATAAATATGCGACGAACAGTGACGCTATGTCCGTCACTTTTTTTAAAAGAATTATTCAAAAAATTATGAAAAACGTAAAGTGACGCAATCTGTCGCTTTTCAAAAAGCGTCGACCAAAAAAGCAACGGATTGGACCGCGCTACTTTTCCGTCAATTTTGGCGAAAAAAGTGACGTAGTCTGTCACTTTTCAGGAAGTTTTTAGTAGTGCATGTACCTATGTTTCAAGCCTCATTCTTATGGTTAGGAAGTGTATTAGGGTTATGAGAGACTTCTAGTACTTAGATTAGTTCAAAATATTTCTATAAATTGAGTTTTGAGTGTTGGATTATGCAAGGGTCAACTTTGATTGAGCATAACTTTTAGCACACAAAGAACTGGACAACCCATAATATACCAAATGAAATATATTTGAGTTAGCTTTTCAATGCACTTGCTTTCACCTCATTCCAAGTTCGAGTGAAGAAGTTATGCCTGTTTCCGCAGAACCCTCCCGTGTAGTGATGCTACACAGGCAGCCACACGGGTCGTGTGGCATCTCACGAGCCGTGTGATTTTTTTGGGGTCTAAAATGGCCACTTTATTGCCAAGGCATGTGCCATGACAGGTTACATGAGCCGTGTGGTGTGGCAAGGGCTATGAGGCCCTCCGTGAGGCTTCCGGAGTGAAAATTTTTCTAAGTGTAAAATTACTGTCTCATAAGTTTCGCAAAATTTTCTAAGTATGCTTTGACGGACCAGTAAACGAACCATGTGACTTCACACGACCTGTGAACCCATTCGCGAGGTGACACTTAGGCAAAAATTCCAAGTGTTGGCGAAGTTTTCAATTTTCCAGAAATTATCTAAGTGTTGGTTCACAGGCACTCCACACGAACCGTGGAGTGCTACACAACCCGTGTAACCTCAAGTGAGGTGACACTTTATCAATTTTTCTCTCCATTTCATGAATGGAGTTTTCGTAAATTTAATTTACTCTAATGACTTTTTGGGGCTTCCTATGCTATCTTAACCCTTACTAAGGACCTAAACCCAATTCCTAACTACCAAATTCACTCCTGTCCATTTGAATACACTCTCAAATTCTCTCAAGAGCCTCTACCATGTGACTTCACACGGCCTGTGAACCCATTCGTGAGGTGACACTTAGGCAAAAATTCCAAGTGTTGGCCAAGTTTTCAATTTCCAGAAGTTATCTAAGTGTTGGTTCACAGGCACTCCACACGAACCGTGGAGTGCTACACGACCTGTGTAACCTCAAATGAGGTGACACTTTATCAATTTTTCTCTCCATTTCATGAATGGGGTTTTCATCAATTTAATTTATTCTAATGACTTTTTGGGGCTTCCTATGCTATGTTAACCCTTACTAAAGACCTAAACCCCATTCCTAACTACCAAATTCACTCCTCTCCATTTGAATACACTCTCAAATTCTCTCAAGAGCCTCTACCAAAACCCCAATACAAATTCAAGAAAACTCTAGAACATGTTTTGGATTTCAAGACCCCGTTCCAAGCTTTAAGCCTTTCTCAACCCAATTTCAAGAAAGTCAATATCTAAGTTATGTGGGTTTCAAGCATTGGGTCCTTTTACTCATGGTGCCTAAGCTTCCTTTTTACATAAATTTCATGTTTCTAAGTTTATTTACCTATGGGTATTACTTATTCTGAAAGTTGATTATAAACCATGTTGGGGTTTCATAAAATATGATTGTTTAAACCTGTTTTGAGCTATGAATCTAAAATACATTATGTGATTTGAGGAAGGGTGTTGATGTAACTTGCATGAGGGTATTACCAAGTGTTGGTGGGTTGATTTACATTGATTTTTCTCACATGATTTCACTCTTGAATTACATGATTTTACACTAGCATTACACACCCACCAAGTGTTTGACAAAATGTCCAGTTTTGTATTCTTGAGCTATTGATGATCTATTACATGACCTATGATTTGAATGACCTTATTATGATGAAAGGAAGGTATATATGTGTTGGTTTCATGAAAAGTACCTTTATTATTGCAAGTTGTCCATCAACCTATTAAGGGGTTGATACCTCAATCACTATGGATAGGAGGGTGTGACAACCATCAACCAATTGTGGGGCTGATATCTCAATCACCATGTATGGGAGGGTGTGACAACCATCAACCAATAAAGAGATTGATACCTCAATCACCATGGATAGGAGGGTGTGATAATCATCAACCAATTGAAGGGTTGATACCTTAATCACCATGGATGGAGGGGGGGCGGTGAAAGCCATCAACTAATTGAGGGGTTGACACCTCAATCGCCTTTCAAGGGGTGGTAGGATTTGGATTCTATAATGATGGTCTCTTACTACATGTGTAATGTGTTCTATATAAACATGTTTAGTTAAAGAATCATTCATGCATGCCATATTGCTATATGCTCATCCATTGTCGAATTATATATTTCGATTATGTTACCTATCTCTTATTGCATTGCATCCTACATATTTAGTACATTCAAATGTACTAACACATACTCTATTGATACATGATATTACCATATACGAATCGGAGCTCTACTTCATCATCATCCTTCTCCACGTGGCTAGAAATATCTTCAAAGCAAAGTTTGGTAAGTCCTCAACTCCGGGGACGATGTCTTTGATCTTATGTTATGAAAAGAGTTTCTATCCTTTGATGTATGCTTTTGAATATGAGGGTGAGCCCAGAAAGTTTTCATTGCCACTGCTAAACTCTAAGTCTAGAGGTGTTGTTGGTCAAGTTATGTAATGATGCTTTGAGCTTTGACTCTCTCGACTCTTGTGTGTTTTTTAAGCCATGAAAGACTCCCTTAGCCCCTTTATCCTTATTTTATGTTTTCTTGTGGTATTTTACTTGCTTTCGCAACCAAGAATGTGTAATTATATGCTAAGAGGCTAGTTTGGGGTCCCTTCGGGTTCCTTATTCGCCATGTCACATCTAGGCCCCAGGTCCGGGTCGTGACTGTTTTGAAAGAATTGGTACATGTAAGGCTCAAATATTCAGAACAAGGGTTATATCATCATTTGGTTGGTTATATTTAGGCTAAAATAAACTATTTAAGGAAAACAAAATCGTAAGATCCTTTCTTGATCCATTTAATCTATGATTTACTCTAGAATATAGAGTAATAGGGTAAGTTCTAAATTAGCACAAAATACATGAATCTAGCAAAATCGGATCACACTCACATGACATTGCATACATTATCAATACAAGACTCACAGATCATGTTTCTAATCTCAAATTACCTTCATTTATCAAAACAGATATTGCCAAGCACCTAAACATGCATGTTTGCCATTTGACTACTAACCAAAAATTTTGGTGGGTACCATTTTTCAAACAATACACAAAAATATGGTATATGCCACAAGTATTAGGACTATATGCTACACATATTATCTAAACATCCTAAACATGTCGGTTCAACAAAATCTAAATATCCACGAGGAAAAAGAACACAAGCAAGAAAATCTAAGGATCAAAACTTGAGGTAGTTATGGACCATAAGCTACTCAGACTTCACTGAGATCCATAACTACCTATATCCCATCGAAAAGGATGTGCATTGTCCCCAATGCACAAAATCAAGTAAAATTAGAATATAAGGGGTAAAAGACCATACCTGGGCGCCCAAGCGCCGACCTGTAGCTAAGTCTTATGACCCTCTCCTTGGGGGTTGTCTCTTATACAATCGTACTCTATCTGGAGGGGCCAATACCCCTCAACTGATCCTCCTCTTGTGCTCATAGAATCTTTGCCTCATGGCTTGACTACCTCAAGTCACGCTCGAGATTCCTCTCCTCTCCTCCTTCATTGCACGTACACGTCTGTCCATTGAATCCTCATTTGAGCAAGGTCTTTTCCTAAGGGAAGAATCGGTAGGCTTGTTGGGAGGAAACAAATTAAGCATCAGCACCAGAGATGTCTCCTCTGGCAATGTAACTGGTGTCGCAAGTGATGTTGTAAGTCAGCCCTAAGCGCCCGGATCTTTGTCTGCATGGTTGAAAAACCTGAAAGTGGGCCTCAACCAATCTCTTCTAAACCTCTTCTTGAAGGCATTGATGCAGGCATCCACCATAGAAATACCGTCCTGAATAGTAGAAATAGTGAATGCCCAGTTCTGCACCTTCGAGTCTGCAATAGCCTACCGAGCCCGCCCATGACCTAATTTACTGAATAAGCTAAGTCAACTGGGCCTTAGCATGTGATAATCTCTGCACCATAGACTGAAAAGAAGCGTCTGATGCATAGACCATGCCCGCTGTAGAAGGCTATGAAGTAGAGGCCTCTGGTGTGGTAGGAGAAATAGTGGGACCCTTCTTATTGATTGCCTCGGGCTGTAGGGGTCTTTTCTCAGTAGTAGAAATAGTAGTAGTAGTAGTAGGGGCAATCTCCGAACCCTCAGGCGGTGGCACCAGGTCGAACATCTCTGGCAGAGGAGGAGGCTGTTCTGGTTGGATTGCTATCGGGGTCTTATCAGCCTTGATCAGGCTGGGCTCCAAGTGTGTTGGGCCTCTACCAATCGGTTCAACTGATGTAAAATCTCCACCTGAGACTCTACATAGAGTCTGTAGATCAAACCAGGGAATGGGATGGAGATGGCCCTCTTCAATGCGGTCTCATGTATCTGCTCAAATATGAGGCGGGCCCAATCAATGTCATAGCCAGCCAAGATGCTGGCAACCAAAACTGCATGCTCTAGTGTAAGGGTATTATCCTCCAAGGTCGGTCGAATGCGTGATTGAACAGTGGCATACACTACTCATATACCCTACAAAAAAACAAAATCAAAAACAAAAGTAAAACAAAGGGAACTAAGGATTAACACTCGAATTATAATTACTAATGAATTCAACTAAGTCTAGCCGTATTCCCTAACAATAACGCCAAGATATTTGATGTTGCCCAAGTTACACCTCCTTTTTAGAGGATAAAGTGGTCGTTTTCAAGATATAAAACTTAACCAAGCTTAGGGTCGAACCCAAGGGAATACGTAGACTCAAGGCCAATTCACCAATAAGCAATTCAAGTAGTTAACAAACTTAATTCCCCGAAAAGGGGGGAGGGTTTTGCAATAATCATTAAGAAAGTAAACTAAAGTAACTATCACGAGAGATAATCAATAATAAAGAGAAACTAGGGTATCGTGTTCCCCATGATTCCCCAACTTAGTATCACCGGATAACCCAATTCTTGTCTAGTTTACAGCATGCAAGACGGTAATTTGAGTTCACCAAGCCCTTTGGTCTAAAGTGAGAGGCGAATTTCACTATGTGACTTGGCCCATCTCCATAGTGTGCAATACTAACCATTACCTATAAGTCCCAGTCAACCTCCCCTTGGCACAGTTTAGTTGATTAGACGAGAACACTTCAACGAATCCTATTACTCAATCTCTTTTCCTATTTATTACAACCTTGGTCCAGTTACCAACCCTAGGAAGGTTCTAATATTAGCCACCATTAAAAACATGTAAAATGAAGAGAATTGATTAAAACATACATATACCTATTCCAAGAATTACAAATTCCCCGAATTTACTAAGTTCTTCATAGTTCCCACAACCCTAGTTATGGATTTAGCTACTCATGCCATGAGTAGATGAAGAAATTATGAATTGAGAAAACATAATTAAACACTTACCCAATTGAATTCATATCAAAAAAATCCAAGAAAAATGAGAATCACAAGCTTCAAGATTAAATTTACCCACAAGTGTTTTCTCAATATCTTCTCTCCCAAGAATTGAGTTCTCTAAGTACAAACCCTAAAAGTACTGAATAATGACGTCCTCCATTGTACAATAACCTAAAAGTACTATTTATAGTAATTATAATTAAGTCATAAAAAAATAGAAAAACTGGTCGGCGAACTTCACGAAAGGTCTCTACAACTCGTAATTGATTTACGAGTCATAGTCGGGGTCTCATATTCAGCTTTTGGGATTTTGGACTGATCTTCTATGACTTCACTTTGCGAGTCATAGACTGATTCATGACTCATATTTCTCCCTTTGTATTCTTACATTGCATTGCCTTGTCCTTCACTAAAAATCTTTATGAATCCATCTCTACGACTCGTAGAATGCTTTCCGACTCGCACAGAGGTCTCGCTGAGCTGATCTTCAGAATTTAACCTTTACTGGAATTTATCATGAATCTATCTCTACGACTAGTAGAATTCTCTATGATTCATAGAGTGCCTCGTAAATCCTAAAAAAACAGCAATTTTCTAATATTTTGCCCAAAGGCATGGCCAACCTATCTTTTTGCAAATTAAATACAAAAACACATAAAACCTACAAATATCGCATTGAGAACACACAAAATCCTATCTTTTAAGCATCAAAAGTGTTGTATTTTGACAGCACATCATTCTCACATCTTCCAACAAGACTGTGGAGTTTGGATCACCCATGAATTTTTTCAATATTGATACATAGAATACCGAGTGAATCATGTTCATCTCCATTACAAACTCTAACTCATAAGCCACCTTGCTAACCCTTATCACAATTTTATAAGTCCCTACATACCTAGGGCTCAACTTTTCTCTTTCCAAACTGAACGACACCCTTTATGGGAGATGCTTTCAAATTGACCCAATCACCATCGTTGAACTTAACGTCACTTCTTTTCACATCAAAGTATGACTTTTTCCAACTTTGAGCCATTTTCAATTTATATTTTATGAATCTCACTTTTTTCATAGCATTCATGACTAAGTCTAGCCTTAACAAAGCCATCTCACCTATTTCAAACCACCCAACTAGTGATCTATATTGTCTACCATATAGAGCCTCAAATGGTGTTGTCTCAATGCTTGAATGAAAACTATTATTGTAGGCAAACTCAATAAGAGGTAAGTGATCATTTCAACTATCCTTGAATTCCAATACACAAGCTCTTAACATATCCTCCAATATTTGAATCGTTCTTTCGGCTTGCCCATCGATTTAAGGATAAAGACAGTACTCAACTTCGCCTTAGTACTAAGGCCCCTTTGAAATAACATCCAAAAGTGAGAGGTAAATTAAGCTCCACGATCCGATACGATGGATAATGAAATCCCATGCAACCTCACTAACTCTTGGATATATAATTGGCATAACGTTTGAAAGGTTGTCTTGACCGGGAAGAAATGGGCCACTTTGTCATTCTGTCCACTATCACCAATATGAGGTCAAAAAGTGCCTCTTGGTATTAGGAAAACCAACTACAAAGTCCATATTGATCTCTTCCCACTTTCAAGTAGGAATTTCAATATCTTGAGCTACGACACTCAACATTTGATGTTCAACTTTGACTTGTTGGCAATTAGAGCATCCGAACACAAACTTGGCGATATCCTTCTTTATTCTATTCCACTAAAAAACTTCTCTTATGTCTCTATATATCTTTGTGGAATCAATATAAATAGAGTATGAGGAATTGTGACCTTTGTGCAATATTAAACTTTCTAAATCCATCAATATTCGACACACAAAATCTCCCTTGGTAATGAAGTGTCCCATCTCCCCTTGTGAGAAGACCTCTATCTTTCCTTCCTTTACCAAGGTCTTTAATTCAACCAAGCAAGGTCAAGATCTTGCTTACACTTGACAACCTCAATCAATAAAGACACATTACCCATAGATACCCTACTAAGTGCATCGGCTACTATATTAGTCTTACCTGGGCGATACTTCACACTCATATCATAATCTTTTAGAAGCTCTAACCATATTATTTGCCTTGGATTAAGGTCTTTTTGAGTAAATACATGTTGGAGGCTTTTGTTGTCTGTGAAAATATCCACATGAACCCCGTATAAGTAGTGATGCTATATCTTCAATACAAACACCACAGTCGTAAGTTCAACATCATATGTTGGGTAGTTCTTTTCTTGCCCCTTCAATTCCTTGAAGCATAGGCAATGAAAACCATGACCTCCACTAATCAACTCGTGGCCCTACCACCAGGCTAAATTATTGCATCACTAGAACTATTACCAAGAGCACAACGATCTCTACCTGACTGAGCTTTACCACCTCCCTTAACCAGTGGTACTGGACCTCTAACTGGAGGTGCTGAATCTCTAATCGATGTTGTTGAATAGCTATAATGTCGCTCAAAATAAGTGTGTAAAGGGGGAATATTTGATCACGTGGCCAGGATCTCCAACACTGTAGCAAGACCTTGGATTACGCTAATGATGTAAAGAATTAGGAGGAATGTTAGTAGCCGCCCCGACCTGTAGATCTCTGATTACTAGATGACCTGAAACCACCCTCTTAAGCTGGAAACGAAATATGCACTGAACCCCGATGTTGAGATGTACTACTTCTCCAATGGAACCCTCTACCTCCTAAAGAAGTACAAGAACAATGACTAGAAGGTCGAGCACTCTTGGGGTCCCTAAACTTCTCTCAAGCCATCAACTCCTCCTCCTTGGCAGTACTCACAATAGTTTGAAAGGAGGCTTCTTTATGAGCTAATCTAAATACATAGGATCTGATGGAGAAAACTAAGCCTCTAAAATATTTATGGACCATCTCTGCCTTAGTAAGAATCAAGGATATGGAGTGGTGTGAAAACTGACAAAATTGGGCCTCATACTCTGCAATGGTCATATTACCCTGACTTAAACTCTCAAATCGCATCTATCTCTCCTCTCTGATGCTCCAAGGAATGAATCAATCCTAAAAAGACTTTGAGAAGACACCCACTCTATCGAAGGGAGTCCAACAAGTCTAGACCTCTTATATGTCCTCCACTACTCTCTAGCGCTGTCTCCGAGCTGAAGAAATCAAACACATCAAGGATCAACTAGGACAACGACCTCTAACATCTCATTCCATAAAGTCAAGAACTCATATGCATCCTCATCTTTACAACCCTGAAATTGGATGGTTTCATCTTTTGAAACTGTTCGTAGCTCTATTGATCATCAACTGCAAACACTGACGTATGAGCAATCTATACTGGTGCAGGAACCAATAATGGCTGGCCCACCTGAGCATGAATAGTAGGATCCTAAATAGGAGCCTATCCATCTGGTTGGGTTTGTGAACCTCTCAGAGTACCTGTGGCACTACTAATCTACGTCATGCCCTAGAGTACATCTAACACCCTCAGCAATGTATCCTATAATAATGGTACAACTGCATACTCAAGAGGAATATAATCTCCTCTAATCTCAAGCTCAGGCTTGAGGATGATACGCTTCTCATAGTCTTGGGCCAGTGCTTTTTCTTGATCCTGGCACGTACTTTGGCCTCTAACTTTGCCCATACTACCCGAAATTGGGGCTGCAATAATAGTCTTAGGGATGCCTTTCCCTAATCAGCAAGTGATTCTTTATTCCTAGTCATCCATCAGAAGAACATGTGACACTCAACACTAATGCAAGAATCTGTGCATGAGTAAATTGAAGGAAGAAAAACAGAATGTTCCTAAGAGTCTCCATAGCTTATAAAAAATAAGCAATGAACGTCTCTGTACCAATTCTTTAGACTCTATTTGACTAGGCTTATACACATGTGAGACTTGTGAACTTCGGGCTCTGCTATTAAATTTTCATGCCCCAAAATTGGATAGAAAGAAATGATATAAGTATTAATAGTTTTTGTCTCTAAATAAAACAAAACTGACGTAGGAGCAATCTATACCAGCACAAACCATACCACTGATGGATGGCCTATGTGCATGAATACTGGGTCCCTGAATAGGAGCTTGTCCATATGCCCAAGCCTCTGAACCTCCCAAAGTACTTGTGGCACTACTAGCCTGCTATGCCCTGGAGTACATCCAACACCCTTAGCAATGTATCTTGTAATAATGGTTCAGCTGTATACTTAGGAGAAAACTAATCTCCTCCAATCTCAAGCTTAAGCTCGAGAGAGATACCCCTCTCATAGTTTTGGGCTGGTGTTGCTTATCAACCCCAACACATACCTTGACCTCCAACTTTGCCCATAGCCCTACCATGAACTAGGGTCTCAATAACAATCTTCAGGGATGCCCCTCCCCTATCAACAACTGATTCCCTAGTCCTGGTGATCTATGAAAAAGCACGCGACACTCAGAAATAACTCAAGAATCCATGCCCGACTAAATTGAAAGAAGTAAAAGAGAATTTTTATAACAGTCTCTATAGCCTCTCAATGCAAGCAATAGACGTCTCTATGTCGATCCTTGAGACTCTATTCATTTGGGCTTGTACACATGTGAGACCTAAGAACTTGGGGAACTGATACCAAATTATCACAATCCAAAATCAGATCTGATGGAACTTGACTTTACCCACCAAGACAAATCAGTCTAAATACATCACAATAAAACAATACAAGATAATGCAGAAGCTAAAACAATAAAACATTAGTAATAACAAGTCTATAACGCATAAAGGGTACAAATCCAAACTAAAACTATCCCAGAACTGGATGTCACATGGTACAAGACTCTAATATATCAAAATAAGAAATATATGATACAAGTCTCAATAGTGTTTGTCTTTCAAATAGGACAAAACAAATAAAAAATATCTGACAGTCTTAAAAGTATGATGAAGAAACAAGCAACTATCTCTCAACTATCAACAACTAGATCTAAAAGAGACAAAAGGATGTCAACAGGATCCAAGCTCACAATCTATACATATGTATAGAAAATAAAGGTGAGTACCAAATTACCAAACAAAAGTACCTAATAATGGTAGAGAATAAAGAACTAAACACTCATTTTATCCCTTCTATCCCAACAATATACCTCCGGACTATAAACCTGAATATAAGAAAGGCTAGCATACAAAATATAGATAATATAAATAATTGCAGTCTTATATCCTAATGTCTCAATAGTCTAACCTCCATAATATACAAGGCTCAAGTCATTCATCATATATCACAACACTATAATAGTTTGATCTCGATAATATACAAGATTCAAGTCATTCAATATATCACATTTAGTACATTTATCAACATTCAAGGTATGATATGAAATGAAATAGAATGCTATAAAATTCAAGCAACATAATGCGAATATCAATTAATGATGATGCATATTTGTCTTATGATACGCATCCGCTGATATAATTAGACTTGAACCCATGGGGGCCATATATGGACCACATAACTACTGAAAATATTTTTCTTCGGCATTTACATTTATATCTAGTCAGACCTATTTCTCTTAAGCTTTTCATTTAATTTCTTTTCTTTTTCTGGCTGGAACCATTTTCGTTCGGGCTTTTCTTTTCTTTTCTTTCTCTAACCGAAATGTTTTTCCATCATCTTTTCATCATCAATTGGACATCAAGCAAGTATATGTCATCATAAAACAATAATCTTTCACAAGTATACGAGCATGCAATATATCCACATAAATCATTCATTCAACAATTCAATAATCTTTCTTATCATTCTTTCAACACTTGTATCATTATCAAGATATTACACAGTAATCATATCATCTCATAGCCAAAGTGCTTCAATAACATCTTTGTATATGGCTGAAGAAGTAGGTCACCTATCAAGTGATTTGATTCGGGTTCAACTAATGCGTTAGGTATTAACTTAGTCAGCGGTGCTATGGATCGGGTCCAGTTGATATAAAGTAGGTTGTTGATGGCCAAAAGCCTCCAGAAGATTTATGCTAATAGGAGAACTAGACTTGTTGAGTTCATGGTTAGAGATAGTGTATGGCTGAAGATATCGCCCATGAATGGTGTGATGAGGTTTGGAAAGAAGGGCAAGCTTAACCCTAGGTTTATTATCCTGTTTGAGATCTTGAGGAGGGTAAGTAAGGTTACTTATGTGTTAGCATTGCCACCAAGACTATCAGCAGTTCATTCAGTATTTCATGTTTCAATACTCTGCCTGTACATTCCAAATGAGTCATATGTCATTTCCTATGATTCAGTTGAATTGGGTTCAGAATTTTCTTATAAAGAAGAGTTGGTAGCTATTTTAGATAGGTAGGTCTAGAGTTTGAGGACCAAGGACATACCTTCAGTAAAGGTTCACTGGTGGCAACATTTTATTGAGGAGGTTATTTGGGAGATGGAGTAGGATAGGGCTAGATATCCTAGCCTTTTTTTAGGCTTCTGGTAACTCCTTTTCTCTTATGTTCAAGAAAGAATATTTTTTTAGTGGTGAAAGATATAATAAACTCGCCGGTCATTTTTTAGCTATCTGTAGAAAATTACTATTTTACCCTTTCGTAAGTTACTTTAGACCTATTTTGGATTATATGTATTGTTTGAAACTGAGAACTGATGTTCAAAAAGTGAAAAATGTGAGTTTTAGCATTTTTGAAGCTCAAGTTATTGAAAAGTGAGTTTTCTTACCATTCAAAGTTTCGGGTTGGAATAAAAATCCATTAATTCCATTAGCCTTAAAATGTTGAATTTGACCTAGAAAAAGTGATAGAACTGAATTTGGAGTTAAAACGGAGATTTTAGATCCAAAGTTGCATTTTCAGTTGATTTTGAATCCTAAGTTTGACTTTGGACAACATTCGGAGTTTGAAAACTCTAAATGAAATTCCATCAGTTCCAGTGGTTCTGAATGATGAAACTAATGCTAGAATGACTTTGGTCAACATTCGGAGTTTGAAAGCTCCAAATGAAATTTCGTCAATTGCAGTGGTTTCGGATGATAGAACTAATACGTTGTAATTTTTGGAGTTTTCAAGGACAACTTTAGTATTTTGAGTTTTAACAAGCTTTATCGGATTTCAGGAAGGAGACCTTAGAATCAAATTCTGATAATTCTATTGAGTCTAGAGTGTTTTTTCTTGTAGGACTGCATATTTGGTTCATATTTATAGGGTTCTAGATGAGTTTCAGGGGTTTAAAAACTTGTTTTGAAGGGTGTTAGTGTAAGTTGACCGCGGTCAACGTGGGTCAACACTGCTCAACACTCATTTTTCTTTTATTTTTATTGCTGAAGATATCTATTTCTTCCACATTTTGACTGCTCCACTATTTTCTTTTATTTTTGAATTCTAAAAAGCTTAGAGGTGAAATTTGAGTAAGGATTTTCATGGATTTTCATTTGGGTAAGTTTCCTAAACACTTAATTTTTATTTCAGTATTTAAATTTTGATTTTGACTTGAAACTTTTGGTTTCAACCCTTTAATTTTTATGAGTTTTCAAGAACATGATTCAAATTTTAAATGATAATTTCTCTGTCAATTTCTACTCAAACTTTTATGAGATTTTCACCTACAAACTCCATTTTTCGTGTAGAACCGGATTTTGAGCTTAATTTTCGGATTTTGAAATTTTGAAAAATAGCCTAATTTTTTACTATTTTACTCTCAAATCTAATTCACGCCAATATAGGCATTAAAATTCATCTCTTGACACATATAATCTGTTCTTGATAGTGGTGGACTGATTTGGGATAATTTTTTAGACTTTTATTGTCTGGAAGCTTGGTCGGAGTGCGGTTTTGGCATTGAGGTAGGTTCGCTAACCTTTTGGTACTGGATTGAGTTATTGCATATGTTTATATGATAATCATAAAATATGAATTATTTTTTGAGTAATTGGATGAGTAGTATAATATTTTGGTAAAAACGTGATATCAATTATATTGGAATTGGAGTAATTAGGATATCATTGATAAATTGTCATGACCCAAAATGCACAGCAACTAAAGAAAGATAAATAAAGAGAAAACAAACTCATATGACACAAAAAATCTCCCAATACCTAGAGTCATGAGTACAACAGCATCTAATACAGTACTGAAAGGTAAATTCAACTATCTCAAAGAGAATACAATGTTGTCTCATAATATATGATGCATGGTCTGAAAACAAAGTTAAAAAAATCTCAAAGATACATGGCTACTCAAAGTCTGAGCCTCATCGATAGGATTATGATGGACGTAGAAAAGTCCAACAAAAGCGAATCAGCTACCCTGTACGAGTCCATGTGCTCAATCTGCAGGGAGGAAACAGAGTAGGGGTGAGTACACCATAGTATACCCAGTAGGTTCAATTGAATGGGAAGGAGAAATCGAAGTAAGTATGTAATAACGAAGAATCCCATCACCTTGATCAAAAGAGTTAGTATGCAATATAATATGATCATGACTAATAAATATAGATGATGAACCAAATTAATGTTGCAGTGCGATGCTATGCATAAAGGCAACGCCGTTGCAGGCCATGAATGAAATGAAATGTGGACCATCGCGGGGCCGAGATACACATTTATCGAGACAAAGCTACAAGATAGAACCCGAGGATATCACAGGCCATGTACGTGTAATCACGACCATCGCAAGGCTAGGGTACATATCTATCGAGCTGAGCTACAAGACAGAACCCGAGGGCTGATCAAGCCATGTACTAAAATATCTCAGATGATGTAGGCCTTAAGATGAAATACCTCGAAGATTGCAGGCCTCAAGGGAAAGTGTCTCAAGGCATCGCAGGCCCCAAGTAGATTAGATATAATATAATATAACGTACGTGCATGCCAATGCCACAGTATAATTATGAAATGTGCATGTCAATGCCACAATATAAATGAAACTGTGTACATAACAATACAACAATGGAGTATAAGATATATGCATACTAATGCAGCTAGTTAATATAAAATATGTGCATACCAATGCAACAATGGGATATAAGATATGTGCATACCAATGCAACTAATCAATATAAGATACGGGCATACTAATGCAACAATGGGATACAAGATATGTGCATACTAATGCAACGAGTCAATATAAGGTATGTGCATACCAATGCAACAATGAGATATAAGATATGTGCATACCAATGGACCTAATTCATATCAGTTAGAATATGTACAGTAGCCATAACATTAAACGGGTTATGCCATGTATGTCAAATAGTGCCACAGAGCCAATATTATCCCATTTCATCACTATCTCACAAATAGCCAGATGTTAATGAAACAAGCTCTACAAGTACCCCAAATGGGCTCATAACTCTTAAACTTATCACACTCATCATCAATTAGTCCTAACTTTAACCAAGAACTATCTCAAGTCTCATGTTATCATAATGATATTTCTATTATCTCAAATCATATGATTTCATCTCAATTAATCAATAGGATTGCTATTCTCTCAATATTCGACATAACCAACGTTGTATTCCTGTCAAATTCAATCATATCATATTATTGGCTAATAATTCAATCTACTTCTCACAATTATCACATAAGCATGCTCAACAACTCAAATCCATTCCCAAAAAGGTTAGTCGAACCTCCCTCGATGCTGAAATTGCACTGAGACAAGATTTCAATCAACTCGAGCCTCCAAACAATCCTTGGATCGATCAAGTACTATAAAAAATAGATATTACGCATCATAAGGTGCATTTTGATACTCATATGGCATATTTTAGGCTTAGTGACAAAATGATCAAAATTATGGCTAAAATTTGAAAATCCTAAATTTAAAATATGACTTCAAAATCAAATTCTACACAAAATATGGAGTTTTTCGGTGAAAATTTCACCAAAATCAAGTTCAAATTGATGGAGAAATCATCATTTAAAGTTTCAAGATTATAGACCAAAAATCTCCAATTTTGGACATTCAAAACCAGAAATTAAGTCAAAATCAAGATAAAAATCATGAAAATTGATCAAAATGATGTTAGAAATACTTACCCACAATATTTCTCTGAAAACTTTCTTCAAAAATCATCTCTCAAAGCTCGAAATATTGAAAATGGAGTGAAAATGGGGGTTTTACATCTTTAAAACTGACCCAACCAAAATATACTCCACGAACGTGTATAACTATCCATGATCATAGAGAAGAAAAATTCACATACCTCCGCGAAGGCCGAAAACAAAAATGGTTTGCACTAGATACCCCCACACTAGTAATTGCCAAAACTCAAAATGGAACCCAAAAACTCATCCAAACTCAGAATGTCACAAATTTTGTATGTATCCATACTAGAAACAATGATTTGGACTCAATGGAATCATCAAAATTTAATTTTGAGATCTCCACAACATATTTACCAATGCGAGTCAATAAAACTAATTTAAAACTCAAAATACCAAAATTGCCCTTGAAAACTCCAAAATTATGATGAGACCATTTTTGGCATAAGTTTCATCATCTAGAACTACTGAAACTGTCGAAATTTTAATTTAAGATTTTGAACTCCGAATGTTGATCAAAGTCAAACTTTGGTTCTGAAAACGATTAAAGCCACAACTTTGGGCCTAAAAACCTCATTTTAACTCCAAATTTGGTTTTGTAAATTTCTATAGTTTAGTTTCAATATTTCAGAGCTAATTGTATTGATGGATCCCTAATCCGACCTTCAAAACTCAGAACGACATAAGAACTCACTTTTTCAACAACTTAAGCCTCCAAAAATGCCAAAATTCATATTTTCAACTTTTCAAACTCAGGATTCCAATTTCAACCATTCAAATAATTCAAAATAGGCACAAAGAATGTTGAGAAAGGTTAAAGTAGTAGTTTTCACAAATAAGGCCGAAAATGACCAATCAGATCATTACATAAATTGGGATGTGTCATTGATAAACGAGATTTGTTTAGATGTTGTTGAGATAATATGAGCTTGTGATATCATTAGGGAAATATTGATGTAATTAATGGTAGTTGAGATACCTTTTTAGACTCATGTGCACATTTTGGGACTTGTGAAGTCCGGTGTTATCGATATATCTAGTTATTGGTGAAATGTGTTTATTTGAGACATGTTGATGGCTTGTGATACTAGTTAAGTGATATGCAGTCAAAATACAGCACATTTGATGCCAAAAATAAGGGATTTTGCAAGTTTTTCATGAGACTTTTTATGGTTTTTATGTGTTTTTGTGTTGTTCTTGTTGATATGATTTTGGGAGAAAATTGCAGATTTTGATGAAGTACAGGACATACGAGTCACCCTACAAGCCATAGCCCAAGCTACAAGTTGTAGTGTGCTCCCATAGCAGGAAAAAGTGCCCAAAATTAGGAATTTGCAAAGTGAAGGTCAGCTATACGAGGCCAGCCTACAAGTCGTATGTAACTACGACTCGTACAAAGGGGCCTCGTAGCCTGAAACAGTGTTGTCAAAATTTGGATCTAGAACTGCAATTGAGGACTATGAGAAGACACTACAAGTCGTAGATTAGACCACGACTCATAGCAATGGATCATAGCAGTCAAGTCCAAAATGCTAAGTGCTAACTACAAAAGCCCGACAACGACTTATAGGTCACCCTATGAGTCGTAACTGCAAACCGTACCTTCTGCCAGTTGTATTTTCTATTTTATTTTTAGGGTCTTTTTGTAAATAGTATAAATATTTATTGATAGAGTTTTTTGAAATGGAGATTCGATACTTTACAGATTTTGAAGATACTTTGAATATTCTTAGAGAACTTTTCTAGGGTTTAGTGTAGATTTTAGTATTTCATTTTGAAGACCCATTTTGGGGGATTTGAAATCACATTATACAAAACTTTCATTAATCCATGTTTGTGGTTTCAAAATCAAAGAGGTATTGTTCTTCATTATTCTTGGGTAATTTCTCAACCATGTATTTTATGTTCATTATTGATATTTTGTCTTAGAAGCATCCACAACTTGGGGTTGTGGGAATCATGAGGAGTTGACTTGACATAACCTTGATTTTTTGCTTTTCTTTGATTGGGTATTTGCATGTATTGTTTATTTCCCTTTGCTTTGAATGTTGTTTGGTGGTGGACAATACCAAACTCCACCTACTATCACCATCCCGACCAAGGTAGTGGCGAATAAGAAAAGAAAAGTAGATGACAGGATTCAGTTAATATGTTCTCATCTAATTAACCAAACCTGACCAAGGGGAGCTTAACTGGGACAATGGGTAATGGTTAGTTGGCACACCATGGTTGCCGACCAAGCGCCATGGTGAAATTCGACCTTCACCTTCACAAGAGGCTGGAAGAACTAAGTTACTGTCCTGCATGTAATATCCTGATTAGAGTCATATTGTCTAGGGTAATTGAGTCAATGAAAAATGGGGAATACAATTCCCAAGTTGTCCTCAATTTAATTGTCTTCTTTCATTAGTAGCATAGTGTTTATTTTTGTTCTTCATTTTGAATTACAAACCCCCCATTCTATAGAATAAAGTGATCGGTGCTTGAAATGATTTTTAGTAGATTAACATAGTCAATCCCCATGTTCCCTGTGGATTTGACCCTAACCTCTAGTTAGGTTTATACTTGATTGTGACTGCTTTACTATTGGAGCGTGAACATCAAATATTATGGCGCCGTTACCGGGGAACACGACTTGGTTCTTGACTTGATTTCACTATTAGTTAATTTAAGTATTCATTTCTGGATTCTGTTGTATTTTACTTTTGTGTTTGGTTGTTTGGCCTGATTTGTAAGGTATACTAGGTTTGTATGCCCAACACAAAGAGCCAAGCCAATCCCTTAGTTCCAATCAATTTTGAGATCCACCGAATCACAAGGACAATGACTCAAGAGAATGAGGATATCACGATTGATGAAGCTATTAGTCAACATGAGGAAGATGTGGGTAGAGATGAGAACCCACCACAAAGATAAAATAGACCATACCATCGGGCATTCAACAAAAACGCTTATAGATGAAATGAGTATTAGTTGAATCCTATAGCTATGGATGTTACAGGAGTTATAGTGTTGGCACCACTACCGGCAGATAGTGAGTTCACTGTGTTGAGTGGTCTCTCGCAAATTCTTTAAAATCTTGGTTTATTTACAAGGATACCTTTAGAGGATCCACACAATCATCTCCACAATGTTTCTTTCATTTGCAAGAGTGTGATGGGGACTCCAAATCTTTCTATGGATGTGGTTGGCTTGAGAGTGTTCCCTCTATCTCTAACCGAAAATGCAATAGTTTGGTTGCCAGAGTTTCCACAAAGTTCTATCACTAGTTGGGCTGAGATAGAAAGAGCGTTTTTAGAAAGGTATTTTCCAAGGTCCAAAAAGCTTAAGATCAAAGATCAAATAAACAATATTGAGCAATTGCTGGGTGATTCAATCAGTACTACGTGGGAAAGATTCACCAAATGCTTGAGGATAGTTTCGGACCATAAAATTGTTGATGATGCCTTGATTGAGATCTTTTAACGGGTGCTTGACGAGAATAGTCAAGCTTGTACCGACACAATCATGGTAGGCGTGTTTCTTGATCAACCTTTCACATTAATCACTAAAAGAATGGAGCAAGTGGTTGAAATGAATAGAGCATGGGGAAAAAAACAGAGAGGTGCTACTAAGACTTCTTATGCATTGAACACCAACAATGAGCAAGCCAAGGTGAATGAGAAGATCATGCAACAACTTGCTCAACTTTGCACAAGTATGGACTTGGTATTGAAGCAAAAGCAAGAAAGTGTACATGCGGTGACTCACTAACCTCCAAAGCGGCCCATATATGGTGAACCCTTCTTTAAGGAAGATTCTCGCTTTGTGAGTAATCAAGCGGTAGGTTTTCGAAATAACCTCCAAGGGTCCAATTCTGACAATTAGAGGCAAGGTTCCAGAACTCAAGGTTGGATCTTTAATCATAAGGGAATGTATAGAGATAACCAAAGTGTTTATTATGAAAGAGAAACAGTACTGGAGGCCGAATGGGACGTAGAGATGGTTATAGAAATGGTCCCTATGTGCCTCCCCACAATCATGATGCCGGGTCAAGTAATTTTAGGATTGAGAAAATGTTTGATAAGTTGTTGAAGAAAGCCGACCATCAAGATGAGACCTTGAAAGTGATGAAATTAGATATTTCAAGCATAAACCAAAAGATAGAGTCTCATTTGGTGGCCATTAAGTAACTAGAGCAACAATTTGGTTAAGTTTCTTCTCAATTGAACCAACGTCAAAAGGATATTTTGCCAAGTAACATGGTTCAAAATTCAAAGAATGATGGGCGTTACATGGCAGTCATGAAAAGAAGTGGGAAGAGCACCATAGATCTCCCAATGCCGGTGGTTGATGATGAAGCTTGTGAGAAGGGTGTTGAAGATAAGGTTGATGTTGGTGAAAAAGGTTTGGAGAGAAACGGGATGCAAAGTGAAGAGGTGAATGGGCAAGAAAGAGAAAAGATGATCCCAAAACCTCCTCCACCTTTTCCTCAAAGACCCAAGAAAAAAGAGAAGAATGGCAAATTCAAACACTTCGTTTCTATGTTGAAGAAATTGTCTATTAACATCACCCTTCTAGAAGTATTGGAGAAGACGCTCGGGTAAGCCAAGTACATGAAGGATTTGGTAACAAAGAAGCACTTTGAGCCAAGAGCTTTCATAATAGCTCCAACAGAGTAGTGCCATCATGGCCAAATGCTTAGTCCAAAAACAGGAGGATCCTGGTGCATTCACTATTCCTTGCACCATCGGTGATGTAGAATCCGCAAGGGCATTATGTGACTTAGGAGAAAGTATTAATTTAATTCCCCTTGCTGTTTTTAAAAAGCTTGGTCTTGGTACTCCTACTCCCACAAGAATACGGTTGCTCAAGGCGGATAGAACCATAAAAAAAGTTGGCAGGGATACTTTTTGATGTGCTTATGAAAGTTGATAAATTCATTTTTCCCACGAACTTCGTAATTCTTGATTGTGAGGTTGATTTTAAGGTGCCCATTATATTAGGAAGACCATTTCTAGCCACCGAGAGAGCCTTGGTGGACTTTGGATCAGGGTTAACGATGTAGAGTAGTTTTTGACATCTACCAATCAATGAAGCAACCAGATGAGTTTAAGAGTGAAGTGTGGGCCATTGAGAATTTCTGATAATGGATGATGACTAAGTCAAGCCATGACGTTAAACAAGGCGCTTCTTGGGAGGCAACCCAAGTATCTTTATATTCTTGGCTTGTTTTTAAGTTTATCTTTGTTATTTGAATTATTAGATAGTGGATTGATGTTTTTTTTTGAGTGTTAAGACATTGAACCAATTAAGTTATTATGAAGATTCATATTTTTGAAGATGTGATTTGCAAGAATGAATCAAAAGTTGGAAACTTGAAGAAAATTACATGTGGAGCAGCCTCTACAACCAGGCCTACGAACTGTAGTGCACACTACAACCCATAGTCATGCCTCGTAGAGGAAAACAGTAATGAATCTAAGTTGGCACATATACTACGAGCCAACCTTACGCCTCATAGGGTCCCTTTACGAGTCATAAGTGGGGTTCCTAGTTCCCAAGTATGAATTCTAAAATTTTTGTAAGTGTTGGATCTACTACGAGATGGGACCTACAAGTTGTAGGAAGCCCTATGACTCATAATCGGGGTTTTGTAGCCCCAAAATACAGGATTTTATAGGTCAACCTAGTAAAAGTATATTAGGGGTCAAATTGAATTTTTACTCTAAGAATGGAATGGAGATGTGGTTGATTAGGAAAGGATCTTAGGCCGTTGTTCTTTAAGTTAGTCCACTTTTACCTAAATAACCTACCAAATGTAGTGGTTTAACCCTTCTTCCAAATGTTTGAGCTTTATATGTACTTGTTCTTTCTTGACACCTAGTGGCCCTGGTCTATCCTTGAACATGTGAACCTTGATGGAGGCAAAAAACCTAAGTTGAGGATGGCTACCAAAAGTGGCCCTGGTTTGAGGAATGGATATTGTGTACTTCACCTCAAGCTAAAAGCCTAAGCTGAGGGCGACTTATGTTGTGGTAAAGTAATGAAAATGAGGTGATTAGTAGGGAAAGAAAGAAAGAAGAGAAAATCATGTGCCGGGAGAGGAAAAAATGAAAAAGAAGTTGCCTGTAATTGAAAAGAATAGTAAAATAAGTTCGAAAATGAAGCACGGCTGAAAAAGGGAAGAAAGAACTCGAAAAATCTTGAAAATGAAGAATATGGGAGGACATAATGAAAATGGTTGAGTTGTGAAGATAGAAGTATTGAAAAACATGGTTCAAGGATACCTTTAGTCACTATATGCCTAAAATGCCATACCAAAGCCCCATAGCCAACGTTACAAGCCTATTAAGACAAAGTGATCATAATCCAACTAGTGAACAGTCTGGAGTATATGTATACAGGCAGGCCTATGATGTTGATTATCATGAATCAATTTCATTTGCGAGAGTGAGGATACTTGCATAGTCCCTGAACTTTGATTGCTTTTTGAGTGAAACATTGGGACTTCTTTTCTGTGAGGGCATCTGCATTGCATGATGGACGTATGACTTGTTCAGTAATTGTGAAGGGTGATACTCCCTCACTTGGCATAGTTGGATTGTCAGATACATCATTATATTTTGTTTTGCTTGGTAGCTTTGTAATCAGGTTTTGGAATGGCAAAGTGGGTACCTAAGTTGGAGTTAAGTGATGTATATATCATTAGGATAGTTGCTATATGTTTCTCATTGTCTACTTAGATCGAGTCGTCGCTTGAGGACAAGTAACAATTCTAAGTTGAGGGTGTTGATGTACTGTCAAAATATAGCACATTTGATGCCTAAAATAAGAGATTTTGTAAGTTCTTAATGCGAATTTGTATGGTTTTTTTGTATTTTTGTGTTGTTCTTGTAGAAAATACAAGTTGGTATGATTTTGAGAGAAAATTACAGATTTTGATGAAGTACAGGACATAGAGTCACTCTACGAGTCGTAGCCCAAGTCACGAGTCATAGTGTGCCCTCGTAGCAGGAAACAGTGTCCATAATTAGGAATTTGTAAAGTGAAGGTCAGTTATACAAGGCCAACCTACGATTCGTATGTCTAACTACGACTCACAGAAAGGGGCCTCATAGCCTGAAACAGTGTTGCCAAAATTTGGACCAAGAACTGCAACTGAGGACTACGAGAAGACACTACGAGTCGTAGATCAGACCATGACTCATAGCAATAGATTATAGCAGTCAAGTCTAAAATGCCAAGTGCTGACTATGAAAGCCTGACTACGACTCGTAGGTCACCCTACGAGTTGTAACTATGAACCGTACCTGCTGCCGGTTGTATTTTCTATTTTATTTTTAGAATTTTTTTGTAAATAGTATAAATAGTTAATGATAGAGTTTTTGAACGGGAGATTCGACACTTTACAGATTTTGAAGATACTTTGAATATTCTTAGAGAACTTTTCTAGGATTTAGTGTAGATTTTAGTATTTCATTCTGAAGACCCATTTTGAGGGATTTGAAATCGCATTGTACTCAAGTTCCATTAATCTATGTTTGTGGTTTCAAAATCGAAGAGGTGCTGTTCTTCATTATTCTTATGTAATTTCTCAACCATGTCTTTTATGTTCATTATTGATGCTTGTCACTTAGCCATGAGTACCTAAGCACCAACAACATAGGGTTATAGGAACCATGAGGAGTTGACTTGACATAACCTAGATTTGTGCATTTCTTTGATTAGGTATTTGCATGTATTGTTTATTTCTCTTCGCTTTGAATGTTGTTTGGTGGTAGCCAACACCAAACCCTACCTACTATCACGATCTCGACCAAAGTAGTGACGAATAGAAAAAGGGAAGTAGATGACAGGATTTGATTGATGTGTTCTTGTCTAATCAACCAAACCTGACCAAGGGGAGCTTAACTGGGACAATGGGTAATAGTTAGTTGGCACACCATGGTTGCCGACCAAGCGTCATGGTGAAATTCGACCTTCACCTTCACAAGAGGGCTGGAAGAACCTAAGTTACCATCCTGCTTGCAATTTCCTGATTAGAGTCATGTTGCCTAGGGTAAATGAGTCAACAAATCATAGGGAACACAATTCCCAAGTTGTCCCTCAATTTGATTGTCTTCTTGCATTAGTAGTATATATTTATTTCTATTCTTCATTTTGAATCACACCTCCCTCCCCCCCTCCATTCTAGAGAACATAGTGATCGATACTTGAAATAATTGTTAGTGGATCAAGATAGTCAAGCCCCGTATTCCCTGTGGATTCGACTCTAACCTCTTGTTAGGTTTATACTTGACTGCAATCACTTTACTATTGGAGCGTAAACATCATTAAGAAACTTGGCATTCCCTTCCTAATTCTACGATTGTTATTTGTTGGGTATCTTATTATATTGTTGTCACATACATTGACTTCTGGGATTGGTATGCATTCATTTCATATCATATTTGTACCACCCCTTAATCATAAGCAGGTGGCAAGGCTGAAATATTGTAACTCCTTCTTAAGACCCGCTGACCTCGGGTAGGTGGCAAGATTTATCAGATTGTACCACTTTTTAGAATCCCTTGACCACAGGCAGGTGGTAAGGTTAAGATATGTAACACCTTTTTTAAATCTCTTGACCACGAACAGGTAACAAGGTTGAAATATTGTGACACCCCTTGACCACGGGCAAGTGGCAAGTTTGAGACACTATATACGGTCTAACAAGGCCCCCATAGGTTCTACCTGGTAGCCTTAGCTCGGTAGATGTGCACGACCGATTGTGCGACAGTCGTGATTCCATCTCATACATTGTATTCATCCATTTGCACTGCATTATTATTTAAACTTGTTATTCTTGTCAGTTTTTTTTTTTTTGTGTGTGTGTATGTGTGTGTGTGTGTGTGTATTAGGTGGAAAGAGTTCTTAGTTATTACATGCTTATCAGATTTCTCTCACCCAGTCGGTTGAACCTACTGATACACTTCGGTATACTCACCCCTACTATTTTTCCTCTCTGTAGATTGAGCACAGGGACTCCCTCATGGTAGTTGATTTCACTCCAATGGAGTTCTCCTGTTTTTCCCCCGATCACAGGATGAAGCTTAGATATTGAGTTGTCATTGTACTATTGAGACTATTCTAATTGTAATTTGTACCAGAATTTGCATTTCTTTTATCAAACAACCTTGTATTTACTCTTTTCCACTATTTAGAAGCTCTTGCACTTATGACTCTAGGTTTTGGGATTTTAATCTAAGTGTTTGTGGTTGTTCTATCTTAGTCTTCCTTCCTTTAGTTGTGAACTGGTTTGGGTCATGACACATATGACTTAACAAAAATTTTGAGATGTTGCACAAACCAAACTAAAATAAACTATCTATATACCCTGATCTGCCACATAACATAACAAGTAGTCTCAAATTCTTGTAGAAGAATGAGAATCTTAATAAAAAGCCGAGAAAACTGTTTAAAGCACTCCTAAACTTGACGAAGATTAAGAGTATATTTAAGTTCAATTAATTAAGTATATGAGTAGTTTAAAGACTATCAATAGCTTAAAGATGAAACTAATTATTCATATTAAAATTAAGGTATTTTCAATACTTCTGTTATTTTAAAATGAAATAATTATATTCTAAATATTGATGTGGTAGAGAGAGTCTACACACTCTCTTAAAGACAATTAAAGACAATAAAAATAATTTTAGAAGTGATTAACAGATACAATGTCATCTTTTAATTGTACATTAGTTAATTAATTGCATCGAACTCCTTCATCTTCTAACCCATTCCATTAAACAATGGCAATACTTTAAAAAAATTTAAATCGCTCTCTCCGCATTTTCTCCGACCAATTGTTTAATACTTCAAATATTCAAATCAGCAAAGAGAATAAATGATTCAGAAATAAGAAAGAGAAAAATAAATTTTAATGAAAAGTATATTTTTAATGCTTAGAAAAAGTGAAGCACGTGTAATACACAGAATACTCATTTGATTATTTATGCCACATCAGTATTTAGGATGATAGTTATTTCATTTTAAAATAATGGTCAAACTATGTAGACTTTGATTAGCATTTTAAGAAATGTTTTTCTTATCATATTGATATAAAAAAATACAATCAATAATACTTTTCTTATAATTATTACATATTTGAATTTTTATTTTAAAATAACAGATTAATATTTACTTTTAAAAAATATTCAAATTGCCATTCTAAAAGCGCAGCATATATAACAATCAAAATGAAATAAAAATAAATAGTTTTAAATTTATTACTCCCTCCTTTTAAAAGAGAATGATTTACTTTCCTTTTTAGTCTGTTTTAAAAAAGAATGATTTATTTTCTTTTTTGGTAAAATTTTAATTTCAACTTTTCAAAAAATTTTCTTTATTTTGTTAAATTGGTGTCAAGTCAAACTAGGTCATTCCATTTTAAATGGAGCAACCAAATTTTAGTTGTTGATATGAAATCCATCCAAGAAGATAAAGATGTTGTCTAGTTAAGGAAAAATAATTATTTGTTCTTATTATTGACCTACCTTGGGTCCTGTTTTCTACGAGTTTTACAAACACAAACTTTATATACATAAACAGAAGGCCTTAGGCCTAAGTCACACCCCAAAATCTAGCTCAAAGGGAGGAGGATTGCCTAAACCTTATAAGGAGACCACCCACTCCATTAACCACCAATGTGGGACTTTGTGTCTCAACACCCCCCTCACGCCCAGTGCTTAACATCTGGTGCATGGACAATTTTTTTTCGGGGGCCAAACATTGGGTGAGATGGGCCCTGCTCTGATACCATGTTGAATTAGGTCTTACGCCTAACTCACACCCCAAAAGCTAGCTCAAAGGGAGGAGGATTGCCTAAGCCTTATAAGGAGACCACCCATCCCATTAACCACCAATGTGGGACTTTATGTCTTAACACAATAATAAAGTTCGTCACCATAGCAGTGATTCTCATTGTGTTAGCCTCAAAAACGAAGTTTTCGAGGCTAGAACAAATGACCAACCATCGCTTGTTGTCAGCCATCTGCGACATGGGAGAGCATTGAATATTGTTGTTTACTGTACTATTCAAACTGCTTAATTACACTCAATATGGATAAATTATCGTATTTGTATACTATCATGTGCTTTTTCTGATTCGTCGATCTTTCTGTTTATGGATTTTTGAGACAAGGATTCTCATGAAACAGTCTCTCTATCTTTGTGAGACAGTGGTAAGGTCTGCGTACATTCTACCTTCTCAGACCCCTACTTATGTGATTCCACTGGGTATATAGATAAATTATATAGAATATAACTTTTATACATTGTATTTTCTCTTTTTCAAAATTTTAATATCTATTAACGAATTTTTATTTGCAGCCAATAATAACTGCTTGGTAGCCTGTTGTGACTGCAACATAGAGGTGACTCCCCCAGTTTGCAACATTGTTGTTTCGGAGGTTGAAAGAGTTAGTTTGAAATTCTTTTGATATATCTTTTTAAATTTTTACCATGAGATATGTGTAAAAGACATGTCAAAGATCTTTCCTGTTTACAATTAATAAAATTATTTATGATTATTTTTTATGAAGAACAATAAATTATTTGTTATATAGAGAACAATAAATTATTTGTTATATATAAAACTTCATAAGTGATCCATCTTTTACAAGTTTAATATTTTAAATTATGGAGTACTTCATATGATAAAAATCTATAAATAAACACTTATGTATTTATGAGTTTGGTTACGAAAAATACACATAAGTTATTTCTTTAATTTTATGACTACAATATTGTGAATTTTTTTGTAAAAAAATTATCAATTTAAAGGTATTTCTGTAAAAAAAAAAAAGGGGGGGGGGGTTGGGAGATTTTCTTTTTGGTCTGTCCGAAAAAGAATGTCACCTTACTGAAATGGAAATATTAAAATGCCCTTTTTACCCTTAATGAAATTACTCTCAGCCACACAAATATATAAGAATGATTTTAGATCACAAGTTTTAAAAGTCTTCCTTTTTAGTTAAACACCGCGCCAAGTCAAAGGGTGCCACGTAAAATGGGATGGAGGGAGTAATTTTTAAAGAAATTAAGAATAAAAAAGTAAAATTTTTAGTCAAAATAAAAGTTTCTATGAGATGAAAAGTCACATAGAAAGATTAGTTTAATCAACATTTTTTTTTATCTTTACATATAATTTTTTGGATCAATCGTTAAAATTAAGGATAAATTTGTATCAAAATATAATGAGAGGAGTATATTTGGTCCAAAAATATAACTGAAAAAGCATATTTAAACTGAGAATATAACAAAAAATATTTTTAAATTATTTATAATAGTACTATTTGACCCTTCCCTGTAATATAAATGCAAGGGGCAGACTGACAAGATCATTTTAAGAATACAAGTTTTATGAAAGTCAATCCAGCACACAAATATATACACAAGGCCGACAAGGTAAAAAATCGAGCATAGAACTAAGAATAATGATATAATTGACTCACAAATATATGATGGAAAATCGCTGACCACCCAGTCAGGTTAAGACTGTGAAATATCCATTAACCATGCAAAGGAAAAAAAAGACTCTAGACTTAACAACTCTGGAAAGAGCGGACCGTACCAACCATCATTTAAACTTAATCACATTCTGTCTACCTGATAATCTGCACGCATGAATGAAAATAATGAAAACGTCAATACAAAATAATGTAGTGAACATATAAGAAAAAAAATTAACAGAAATAGCTTAACTATAATATGAAAAAGTAATTGCTCAAAATCAAGAGGGCCATGAAACCACACTACTAAAATAGTTCTTACTCAAATCACATAAAATAACCAAGAAGTAAATCATCACACAATCATCTATATACAGGGGTGGACTCACGTGCTCAAGCACCCACTGACCCCGAAAAAATCTTTGTGTATCCATATAGAAAATATGAAAAATGGTATAAGTATAAGGTTAAACACTCATTAAACAAGAAGTTCCTTGGTTGCAGTGGTTCTCCATGAGTTCTTAAGGTTCACGATGAGTTACCAGACCTAGGTTTGAATCCCATTTTTTTTTCCTTTGATCACCTACAGTCCAGGAATTCTGGATCCACCACTGCCTATATAAGTTCACAACGATATGATAATGGATGCAATAGAACACAACACAATTAGTATAGAATCATCTACAATCACAATGAATTTTACCTGCACCTACCTTAGATCACCAACCATAACAATCACCACAAGAAAAACCTTTTGTTGATAATTCGCAGTCAAGTCTCCTTTCTTCTACCTCATTTCACATCATCACAATATCTACAAGATTTTATACTCAGCTAACTTCAACAACTCAAGCCATTGTACATAATAATATGGAATACAATGCAATGTGGTATAGACGAACACCCGTTCTTAGCCTCAAAGGCATAAATGCATATGGTGCAGATCGATGAACATCCTGATTCATAGGCATGAAATGTAATGCATATACAAACATATGTAAGCATACTATGAATATCACGCTGCAATAACAATCTCAGCTAACCTACAAGTTCATAATAAAAAATAAGCAAATTGCTACGCAAGCCGATAAGAACCCCATTATACCTAAAAGCATGTAATCTTAATATGGGCTGACAAGTTACGATGATATCTACAAGCTTATATATAAGAAAACAACTACTCCCAATAATTTATATAAAACAATAATTAGGTAGCACACAAGTCATGTTTGGACCGACGACCCACCATAAATATGTATATACAAATAACAATCTCACAAGTTACACGTAGATAACCATACCTCCTTCATAATATCATGATTAACTCAACAGGGTCTCAAAATGACCCCAAATATAGGTAATCCGTTAACTCATTCAAAATTTTATGGGTTGGGCTCAAGATTATATCTATTTTATATTTTATATAATTTATCTATATGTTTATAACTTTTTATTTTTACTTTTTGAGTTTGAAATTCAAATTTGTGGTTATAAAAAGTAATTAATAATATTTTATTATTATTATTATTGAGATTGAGCGAGTTAAATTGGACAGATCATGACCCAACCCAAATTTTAGCTCATTTGAGACCAAAGTAAAGTTGAGCGGATCATACCCCAACTCGATCTCTATTTGAACTCATTTTAACATTGGGCAAATTACATCGAAAGACACTTCATTTAAAATGATTACCAAAAAAAAAATCATCATTGTATAGGCATGTATAATCAGTTTATATTTGTATATCATAAAGTATATTTAGTGTATAACTCATGTATATATAATTTACATTGTATAGTAGTGTATACCTTCAATAACTTTTGACAAACTATATTATATAATCATATATAGTTTCGCTGATATGGGACTATTTTTTATATAAATAAAATATGGGTTGCACTGAATAGGAGATTTTAAACAAAAATAACACCAATAATCATTTTGAAAATCTAATAATCAACTCTTCAATAGCATGCTAGATCTGAATATCATAAATTTTAAGCAACTATACTAATAAAAGAAAGCAATAACCTTCACATACCTTAAATTCAAACTTGAATAACTTCATAAACTACTTTATTTCTTGATTTTTGTCTTGTCGTACTACGTCAAAAAGGTATTTCTCTAAATCTAATTAGCGTGCAAATGTATATGTCTATTGCTACATCTTAATTCTTAATATGCTTGCTTTCTAAATGAAACTACTATGTGGCAATATTCAATGTGGATATAATTGTATTGTCCACCTTAATTACGTGGAGTGGAGATGGAAATACCATAAATATTTTTTTTCCCATTACGTATGTATACAGGTATTACGTAGGTACATGATAAAATAAATATATTTTTGACTTAATAATAATGAATAGAAAATTATTTTGAGTAAAGTGTACTTCATATAATAATAATTTCTTTGACATAGTAATTTCTACTATCTATGTAAACATATCATTAAATTATAAAAATCTTATAAAATAGATATATACTGAAGTATATCTTAACTAAAGAATATATAATGATTTATTTAGAAATTTTAGGAAGAAATTAAAAATATGTTCTATCAAATTTGAAATTAAAACAGATATTCTCACACGCGAGATGTATCACAACAGCACTCTCAAATATTGACTCATAAGCCTAAAATACAGGATGTGTTGGGATATACTATTAACTATATATTTGTGTTAGAATATTTTATTTTAATCTCTTGTAAAGATTTTGTATATTATTTTATTTATTCTAATAAAAGTCTTTATTTGAAGAATTCATTACGTATACATGTGTGTCCATATCTTATATAGTAGACAATTTTATGTATGGAGAAATTTCACTCATACATGGAAGATTAAAATTGTCAGTTTATATAAGTTAATATTAAATATTCACGATCAATGATGAGGAAGGACAAACATCTAGGTGATCGTAGCACAAAATATGATTTGATCTTAATTATGGGAATGGTTAAATTCCGACTTCTTGTGTTAGTACATTTTGTATGTATTGAATGGACCAATTGTGGAATTTTATTTATGTTTTGAATGTTTATAAATAAATTCTATAGTCGATTGCATGTACTTATACTCTTAATCTTGATATAATTATTATGAGGTATGTGATTTGATATACTATTTTAATCCATTCAAAGGTGAGACCTTTTGATCAGTCAATAAATTCCTAATGGGTTGGATAATTACAAATAACATTAGTGAAATAATGATTAGTAAATAGAACCATCTCTCAGTCTCGAGTTGAAGGCACCCCTTTATGTCTACTTAAGAGTTTTCACGTGAAAACCTTGCAAGTGGATTTTAAATCCGTCACATGAAATAAATTAAGTATAAAAGGTAAAAGATTAATTTAGTCAATAAATTAAAATTTTTTAGAAGATTTAATTTAATTGATTGGTGTCAATAATTCTAAAATGGGGAGGGGAGGGGGGAGGGGGGGAGAGGGTTAAATAAGATGCGATGGTAGATTTTAAAATTAATATTGAGGATTGCAATTACATTTTTTTAGTGGAATAATATGTAATTTTTTTACGATATGATTAATTTATTCTTTTGATAATTATTATCGTAAATGAAAGTCCCAGTTAAATGTATCTTCATTCCCTACTATGCCTGATTAATTAGCTAATTTTGAGGAAAAAACTTTTCTTTTTTTGAAATAAAATCAGTGAGTTTTAATATAGATATATTAAAACATAGATCTGAGAGTATTTCAAATTAAATAAAATATTAAAAATATTTTTTTTTTTGGAATAAAACCAGTAGGTTTTATTGTAAAATAATATACAAATTTGGGAATATTTCAAATTAAAAAAAAAGGAATTTTTTTTTTGGAGTTTATGGGGTATTGAATACTCCTAATTATTTTAAAATCGATTTTTTCTTTTAACAGGGGAATAAAAATGGGTTGGAATTTTTATTGGGTCTTGATTGCCCTTTAATGATTCCTCAACCGTTGGTTTCCTAATCCTCTTCTTCTTTTGAAGTTGAGGATAAAAGGAGTTCTTCTGTAGAAAAGAAAACATACACATAAAAAAAATAAATCCACAAGTTTCGTCAATCATTTGCACACACAAGTGCTGACTAGGTAATTGTTCAGGAAATAGCAGAAGATCGAAGTTCTGGACTCGTCAATTGAAGAAATTATTTTTGAAAGCTTCAAAAGGTCAATAGTTTCTTCTGAAATTCAGTGGATATGTGAAACAAATTATATTACATTGTGATTATGTGAGATTTACGATCTTGTTGATATACTTTCGTTGTTTAATTTCTATCAATTAGTATCATGGGTCATCTTATGATTATCATGCTAATGAAGTATGAAATTCACTGTCAATCACGATTTACAGTTTATATATTTTTTTACCGTTTTGTAGTTGAAGTTTCATGTTGTGTGTTAATCACTTCATAATTTATTTATGTATAGCATTTTTTTTTAAATTTAGAATTTGAAAATTAATTCTGACATATGTTTGATAACTGCTCAATTTTGGAATTGCACTTGAAATTTACTAAGTGATTACAAACAAAAATTATTTTCTGGACATCAAGAAAAAGGAATTTTTTTTTTTCTGGACCTCAATTTTTTTTTTAATTTTTTCACTAGGAAAATTATCGTTGTTGATTAAATATACCTGCTCATTGTTATGAAATTCTATGATTTTTTTTAAAGAAAAAGACAAGAGCACCAGTGCCTTAGCAACGCCTTAGCACTGTTTGCTGGAATGGCTGCCAATGCCTTGGCAATGCCTTGGAATGGCTGACAGTGCTATGGCAGTGCCTTGGCGTTGCCTGATGACATGTCTACTATGTCATGGCCTACCTTTGCACTGCCTGATGGCATGGCTGCCGATGTCAAGGCACTGCTTGATGGCGCTAGTGCCTTGCCATGGCCTATCTTGGTGCTGCATTAGCAGTGGCCTTGCCATGGCTTGCCTTTGGCACACTGTGGCATGGCCATGACATGCCTTAGCATGCTGCCAGCACTCAGATGGCCTTTGGGCCTGGCCTGTGCGGGCGGGGTTGGCATGTTATAAGCTTGGCTTGGCTAAATCCTAAATTATTTTTTTTGAATTTTGATTAATCTCAAATTTGGCTGGCTGATTGGAAACGACCCAGTGAGCAATACCCACTGCATTGTTGTGGCATACGATCATTTTTGACCAAAAAACATCGTTTAGATGTATTTTTGGCCATTTTTCAATTTTCAAAAAATTAAAAATTTTTGAAATTTTTTTTTGAGGTCCAGTGGTGTAAGGGTTCATTCCTAACACTTAAAAAAAAATTAACAATAAAAATATGAGTTTATATATTGACTTAGGTCTTCTTTCCCATCGGATAAACTTGAATATATTGGTTTTGACATATGTCTCTTGTTTTGATAATCTGTTTACAACTTTCCAACTAAGTTACAAGTTGAATCAATGAACAAGAGACGTTATCTATACCTATATACCTAGTTTCACTTAACAATATACTCTCTAACTGAGTTGGACTTGTTTTGTTTGAATTAGTAATATATACGAACACGCGAATATGTTTGCTTTAATAGTTAAGTTTCTCTATTGAATCTAACTGTTTATATGCTTGCATATTTGTTTTGTTATTTTTTCTGATTATATATATTTAATAAAGGTTTTTCTTATATCTTAAATTAACTATGTCTCATTTCAACCCTTTATCCTCTATTCTAAATCAAAGTAAACTAGAGGGACCAAACTATGTTGAATGAAAATGAAATTTAGAGATAGTCTTGACTTTTAAGGTTTTAAATTTGTGTTGCTTGATGAATGTCCTATCAAACCAGCTGATCCAACTGAGGAGGAGATCCAAGCCTATAAAAAATGGGTTAAGGCTAATGAGATGGCAAGATGCTACATTCTTGCCTTAATGGCGAATGTCTTGCAGCATCAACATTAGTCCATGCCATCTGCTTATGATATGCTGGCATCTCTTAAGGAGAAGTTCGGAGAGCATAATCGTGATACAAAGCGGACAACCATGAAAGACCTTTTGACAACAAAAATGACTGAAGGATCTTCTTTCACCGAACATGTGCTCAAGTTGATGAGTTACTTGAATGAGCTGGAGATTCTTGGTGCTGAGATTAATTAGGATTCTCAGATTGACATGACTCTTCAGACTTTTTCTGGCAGTTTTCAACAGTTTCGCTTAAACTATAATGTGAACAAGATGGACTTATCCTTAGTGAAATTTTTGAATGAGATGCAAGAGGCAGAGATTATAATCAAGCAGCAAGCTCCTGCGGCATACTTGGTTGCAAAGTTGGACCCTCTTCTTCAAAGTCAGTGAAAACCTAGAAAAAGAAGAAAAAGAACCACAAGGCTAAGTCACCTGGAGGTGCTAAGGGTGGTACAACTAACCGAAAGACAAGTGCTTTCATTGGAATAATTTTATTTTCTTTTAGGAGTTCCAGACTTTTAGTTTTGAATAATATTTTATGTGTTCCTTCCTCAAGGAGGAATTTGCGATTTGTTTCTAAACTTTTGGATAATGGTTATGACATATATTTTATTAATAATAATGGTATTGTTAAACATTATGAGCATTTTATCCTTAATGCTCCCAAATTCTAAGATTTGTTTCTATTTGAGGTTTCTCATGACATACTTCAACACTCTAAACTTAATAACATTGACATTTCTAATAAAAAAAGATAGATTTGAGTCCAACTTATTTATGGCACTTACATCTATGTCATATTAATATAAATAAGATTTCTAGGTTGGTTTCTGATGAAAATTTTAGTTCATTGAAAGTGGAGACACTATCAACTTGTGAATCCTATTTAGAAGGTAAAATAACAAAGAGACCCTTTCCTTCTAAAGAAAATAGAGTCACTAATAAGTTAAAATTAATTCAGTCTGATTTGTGTGGCACTATAAATATACAAGCAAGAGGTGGTTTTGTATTTTATGACCTTCATAGATGATTACTCAAAATATGGATACATTTATTTGTTGTACCGTAAATTCGAGTGTTTTAAAAAATTCAAAGAATTTAAGGTTGAAATGGAAAAGTGACATAATAAATCTATCCAAACTTACGATCTGATTATGGTAGTGAATACCTTTCTGCCGAATTCATTAAGTACTTATCGAAACATTGAATTAGTTCTCAATATTCTGCCCGAGGAACACCCTTAACAAAATGGTGTGGCAGAACATAGAAATAGAACTCTTTTAGGAATAGTTAGATCAATGTTGAGTTATTCTGAATTATCTTCAAGCTTTTTGGGATATTCCTTAGAAACAACAAATTATATTCTGAACTGGTTCCTTCTAAATCTATACCTTTAACCTCATCCGAATTGTGGAATGGGCGGAAGCCTAGTCTACGGAATATTCACGTATGGAGTTGTCCAGTTCATGTGCTAAAAGGGAAAATCGATAAGTTAGAATAAAGAACAAAAGTGTGCATTTTTATTGGTTATCCAAAAGGCACTAAAGGTGGTTTATTTTATTGTCCTAAGGAATAGAAGGTCATTGTCTCAACAAATGCCAAATTTCTGGAACAAGACTATTTAATAAATCATATTCCTAAAAGTAAACTTGTGTTATAGGAATTATACAGAATAACTCCTTCTGACTCAACAATGCGAGTTTCACAAATAGTCATCGACATACCATTACGATAATATAGTGGGAGAAATGTAACTCGAGAAACTAATCTACTTGAGGCTACACCGGAGAATGTTTTGGAGAAAACTCCGAACATCCCACTACCCCAAAGTAGTGGGAGTAATCAATAGCACAATGTGATTATGGACGAAAACGTTCAGAATAGTTGGGATACTCAGAATTTGGATCCAGAAGTGGCACATCCTATAGTTGTTAGCCGTCGTAGGGGAGAGTGATTAGAAACCTTGAAAGGTTTAAGCTCTTTGGAGAATCATATGATAGAATCCCTGAAGAGCCTAACACAGAACCATTAAGTTACACTGAAGCACTACATAATAAAGATGCTAAAAAGTGAATTATTGCCATGAAATTTGAAATGGAGTCCATGTACTCTAATCAAGTTTGGGATCTTGTAGAACCACCTGTGGACATTAAACCTATTGGTTGTAAGTAGATCTTCAAACAAAAGAGAGGTGTGGATGGAAAAGTGAAAACTTTTAAAGTTAGGCTTGTTGCGAAAGGGTTTACTCAAAAAGAAGAAATTGTGATTACGAAGAAACCTTTTCGCCAGTAATGCTTTAATCCATTAGGATTCTTTTGTCCATTGTTGCTCATTTTAATTATGAGATTTATCTGGATATCAAGACAACTTTTTTAAATTGCAGTCTTGATAAGTGCATCTACAGGAAGCAACCAGAGGGATTCATAGAGAGTAGAAACTAATGCATGCTATGTAAGCTTAAGATATCTATTTATGGATTGAAACAACCATCAAGAGCATGGAACATTTGTTTAGATAAGTTGAGTAAGAACCTTGGTTTGATCAATTTGAAAATGAATCATGTATATATAAGAAATGGGAAGGAAACAGAGTAAAATTTTTTATTCTATATGTTAATGACATCTTGCTCATAGGAAATAATGTCACGACCCAAAATTCAGGCGTGATGGCACTCATCTTTTCCCACCAAGACAAGTTAGCCTACAACCCAACTATAACATTAAAATGCGAAATTATAATCAAAATGAAAGTCCAATTTAATGAAAATCCCCCAAGACTTGGTTGTCACGTACACAAGCTTCTAATGTATTACAATAGGTTCGAAAGAAAACACAAGTATCAAATGACATTGTCGCTAGAATAGAACTAAATCATAAATAGGAGTAAGAAGTCAACTTGAATGGCAAACAGCTACCTCTCGCAATCTCCACAGGAAGCCTCAGACAAGGAACAGTAGAGAGTATCACGATAA